>BLQM01000050.1:20049-46954 GCA_012489335.1 Triparma laevis f. inornata
CCCTCCCCCCTTCCCCCCCCCATCAGGCTCATCCCACACCGCATTCTCCGACTTCGCGCACTTGCCTACCCCCGCCATGTGCGAGTTCGCCCTCTCCCTAGGAAACGACGGCAGCGACCTGGAGAAGATGAAGCTCGAGCACGCCGCCAAGGTGAAGAAAAAGTTGAAGGCCCAGAAGAAGGCCAAGGCGGCGGCTGCTGCGGCAGCGGCGGCGGCCGCTGCGGCGAGCAACGGGGAGGAGGAGGAGGTGAGAAACTGCGAGGAGCGAAGCGACGAGCTACGAATACAATACTAGCGCTTATTTCGGCTGCGCTGGTACTTCAGCTTGCGCTCATAGCTTTAGTCAAACTCGCAAGCCTCTTCTCTATGCTACGCAATTCTAACTCGTTGACACAAATCTTCGTGCGACTCGCTACGCTCGTCACAGGGTCCTTACCTCCGCCCGGACTGCACGGCGCTGCGGGATTCGGACGATCTGGAGGAGAGAATCTTCGACGAGAGGGTCACTCTGGAGGACAAGCTGAAGGAAAAGAGCGGCCTTCTGGAATCAATCACCCAGAGGGTATCCGAGGCCGAGATGGAGGCCGGGGCCATCGCCGAGAAGTTCAAGTGGCTGAACACCGAAATCAAGGAGAGGAATAAGAAAATTGCTGTGTTGGAGGAGGTACGAAGTCTCGAGGAGCGAAGCGACAAGTTTGGAAATACGATAATTTAAGGGAGTAACAATGCGAAGCGATGTAGCTTTAGTCTAATGCTCAAGCACTTTTGTCGCTGCACAATTCTAACACGGCTCGCTTTGTTCGCCGCTCCTCGCTACGCTCGTCGCAGGAGAGGGACGGCCTGGAGGACGTGACCAAGGAGATCATGAACAATATCATGGTGCTGCAGGTGGAGTCCCAGAAGGCGCGGAGCGCTGCACGGAACGCCCAGCAGGTACGAGTAATGTAGTAAAGAGGAGCGAATGACGTCAACATATTATATGGATATTTATCTAACATGGCTCGCTTCGCTCGCCGCAGGCCCTCGTGGACGCCATGTGGAAGAAGGACGCGCCCAACGGCGGCAAGGGAAAGAGAATGACTTTGGCAGGCGAGCCCTTGATGCCTCTGACGATCAAGAAGTCCAAGCCCAAGCCTCCGGTGAGCCACTGGGTCAGGTACACGGCGCTTGCGTCGGGGGAGACTATGGACGTCAGCGAGGTCATACCGGCGCCGGAGACGGGTCTCGGATTTGAGCAGTTCGCTGGCACCGGGGCGCAGGTTTTGAAGAACACTGGGGGGGGTAATGCGGGAGCGTCGATGAATCCGTTCATGACAACGATGACAACGAGCAAGAGCACGGGGATGGGGAACCCCAGCGTGGACATCTGGGCGACAACGGGAGGTGCGAGCCCAGCGAAGCTGAAGAAACTCATGAAGGAGAAGAAGGTGAAGCCGGCCATGGACAACAGAAAGGTGCTGTTGATGATGAGTAGTAAGACAAAGAAGGGGGGGGGGGGGAAGGGAGGCAAGGGCGCAGGGAACAAAAAGATGGGCAAGGCCAAGACGGGAAAGCCGCCGAGCATGCTCGCGCAGTTGAAGGCGGAGGTGGCGGCGGAGGTGGAGGGAGGAGGGAGTATGGGAGGGATCGAGGGGGTCGGCTTCGACTCGCGCCCAGAAGTTTAGTTAGTTAGCTTAGCTTTTAGTCTAGCAATTTTATTAGAATTAATCTATTTAGATAGATTAGCGTTGTTATTTTGTAAAAGCTTGAGTGTAGTTATTATTATTAGACTTCGACGATGACGGCCTCGCACGCGACGCAGCACTTGTTGCCCTGGCCGTACGGGATGCGGATGAAACCGTCCTCTCCCCAATCGGATCCCCAGCTGTTCCTAATCTTCCAGTACGGGGTGGACGCGGTCTTGTCGTAGCCGACGAGCTGCAGCGAGCGAAGCGAGCCGAGGAGCGAAGCGACGAGTTAGTTTAGAATGTTTTTAATGCTCGTCGCTTCGCTCCTCGTACTCGCGTAATTGTTGTATTCCCAGCTTGTCTCTTCGCTCCTCGCAACTTCGTACCTGGACGCAGTGATCGATGTCGTCAGCCTTGGCCCTGCAGGTGCCCTTCAAAACGCCTCCTTCGTACTCGTCCCAGTCTCCAGTCTGCTCGTAGCCCGAGTTGATGCAGATAGCAAGGGGGCCAAACTTCGCGAGGGCTGCGGCGAGGGCTTCTTCGTCCTGCTTACTGCAGTCACCAACGCGGCACTCAGGGACGGCGAAATTCCTGCCCGTGATCTTGGCAGCGATCTCCTTGTCCTTGATCGAGCAGGAGGATTTCTTGGCCGGCCTGGCGTTGGAGCTCGTGTCGGGGTAGTCCTTGGAAGTTACGACGCCCTTTTTCACGAGGTAGTCCACGCCGGTAGTGATGTCACCTCCACGGCAGCCGGACCCCCTCACGCAATCAACAAGCTCCTCAGTGGAGAGCTCAGTAGGCCTATCAAAGGTGCCAGCAAGGAAGAGGGCACTCTCCACCGTTTCGATGGTGGAAAAGGCCCAGCAGCTTCCGCAGTCTCCTTGGTCCTTAACGTCCGTGATGGCCTTGTTGCTTCCGATAGACCAGTCTACCGCGTCAGGGGCGTCCTTGATGTCTTGTAGGGTGATGGTTGCCAATGGGGCATCCTGGAGAAGAGTGCTGTTGTTCTCGCTTCTAACGTATCCACGGGGGTGGGTAGCGGCAGTTGCAGTGGGCAGGGTAGATACGAGGAGAGTGATAGCGATGGAAGTGTGCATTTTGTGGAGTATGACTGTGGGTTGACCAAAAGATGAGATTAAGCGAAAGTGGAAAAACATGGCACAGTCTTGCATTGTCCCTAGTATTTGGTTGCAACAATGTAAGTGAAAGAATCGGGCGATGACCAAAACGGGATGAATTACAGAGAAACCATCAAGACTTTTTGTCGGATGATAAATTTGAAGCCTCTGCTGAAAGATCGCGAGAAAAAGGTTATCAAAGAAAGACACCATACATTTCTGACACCCCTGCTAGAACGACTGATACCTTTGAACGACCGGCCGTGAACAGAAAAACGAATAAGAAGACAACAATCATACGTGATTAACACACCCCAACAGACCACAATGCCTTCCCCCTCGTCCCCCGCAGTCGCCATATTTCCTTTCGCTCTGTTCTCCGCCGGAGCCATTGCCAGTATCATAGCAGCAGTATCCATAACCACTGGCCCTTGCTTCAAAGACTCCGACAACAGTCTAAACACAAGCTGTCCGGCAAATGCACCTCAAGATCTCTCGACCTTGTACGTCACTGGCCCGGTGAACTACCTCGCCGCATTCTTCAACGGGTTGGCGGCGTTCACTGCATTATTCGTCCTGGCCAAGACAAGAGGCAAGGGATCAAGCCAGTGTTTCAGTGGATTTGCCATCATCTTCGCATTCGCTGGCATGATCATCTTGTGTCTGAACTGGTCCTACTGGACGGACGCCATGTGCAGTGCTTCCAAGTTTTCTGCCCCAACCCTAGGAGAGGATTACTGCGCCCTAGCACATAAGGCGTCCACCTGTTCCGTCGTCTCGTTCGTCTGCGCGTTACTTGGGTCTGTCACGTGGTGCAACGTCACTATTCGTGACGAGCAGAAGCAAAAGCCAGTTAACCCTAACCAGCAATTGTATTCGCCGCTTTCCGCCGGGAATATCTTCGTTTAAAACAACAAGGAAAAGTCCAAGAAGTCAGAGCAGGCGGGTTATTATATGACGCGCTCAACAAGAACCTCTGAAGAAGAAAAATGACAGTATTAGATACAAAAAAAACTTCTTTTCTTTATTCAATGTGATATATGCATGATGTTATTTATGTGTGCTTGTGTGCGTCGTGTTCGTGTGTTAAATGCTTTTTAGAATGGCGTGTAGTCATCAGCGTCATGCACGCTCGACCCCGGGAACAAAACCACTCCAATCCCCATAAAGACCCCGACTAGCGAAACCGCAAGTCGAGTCAGTCTTGATATTTTTTGGCCGAGCAGGTTCAAGAGCCGTTTTCCAGTCATTATCGTCAATCCCCCCCCTCTCACGAACGCGAAGGCCGCCTCCCCGCCCGCCTTGGCCCCTGCGACGAGCGTAGCGAGGAGCGAAGCGACGAGTTAGAATGAATAAATATTTTTCATTGACAACTCCTCGCTTCGCTCCTCTTATCTTCTCACCTCTTGCCAGTTCCTTCTCCGCCCTCCTCGCAATCCTCCTCAGCTCCCTCTTCCTCAACATCTTATTCAACCCCGTGCTCTGCCACCTTCGAATCGCTCCCGCAACAGGGCTGTGCCTCCAATTCTGCCAGACGTTGTATCCCTGACATATCATCAAAAAATTTATTATGTATAGAACAACTTCGTGGGAGTTTGAGGGGAGGATTGCGGATATTATTGGAAAGTTACGTTCCATGAACGTAGGAGCGACCTTCAGGAGCCGCTGCGATGAGCGTAGCGAAGCGAGTGCGAGCGCAGCGAGCGTGTTAGTGATGGAGATATGTGAAATGAGGAGCGGAGTCTCATCGCTGAAATATCCCTCATACGTAGATGGTCGCTTCGCTCCTCATGTCTCCTCATTGCATCTCGTAATTATTATGTTCGTAACTCGTCCGCGTTCCGCGTAACTCGCAGTTGCTCACCTCGGCAGCCACGGCGGCCTCGGCGGCAACCTCAGCCTGCAGGCTCTTGGCCATCGCAACCCTCCACATTAAGTAGCCATTCAAACCAGAGCTAATCACACCAAACGCTACCACCATAATCACTGGCTTAATCCCCCTCTTCCACGTCTTGGACCCTGAATCGACGTTCTCTAAAGTTTTAGAAATGGTTTTTATTGTTTGATCTTCTTTTATTATCATCCATAATAATAATGATATGATTAGAGCGATTAAGAGGACAAGGGTCAACCAAAAACGGAGAGGGGCGATGTTACGGAGAGTTGAACGGAAGGTTTGTTTTGGAGCTTTTGACATTTCGGTGGATAAGGTGTTCCAGGCGGTGATTGATTTTCGTTTTAAACGAGTGAAGTGTTTGGCGAGCGGCGTTGGTATGTCTTTGAAATCAGGGTCGCGATCAGGGTCAACCTTCTTTGAGTCGAGGTTCAGGTCAAGGGATTCGAGCTTTATTTTACGTGGCGTGATAAGAGACGCCGACGAGAACGAGTCATTATCTGTAGAGTTACTCAAGGATACCGTCGGACTTGTTGCGGGGTCGGGGGAGTTGGGATTTGGATGCATCGATCGGAGACTGGGGCGGGGTCGCTTTTTGCTTTGGTTGCCTTATTTGGGTTGATTCCGGAATGGATACGTCGAATCGATGAACAACGCAGCGGATGAGGTTGTGAAGGGATTAGGAGAATACTAGTAGAGATATTGGAATTTGACGTTTGAGCTCAAAATCGGCTCACAAAAAAAATGACAGCTTCCCAGCAGCCAATTCACTTCCTTCGTCAAAATCTATTCGTACACGTACAGCTCCCTCCTCTCGTATTCTAGCAGCCCTCCATAACCCTAACAAGTAACAAGAAACCCCCAACCTCCCCCCACACGCGTATAACCCCCAATCCAATCACCAGAAGACAGCACACAACTGCCAACTCCGCTCCTCCCCACCATGGCTGAAATCCACACAACGACTAGGGAAATAGACGAGATTGTCGCCAACGTCGAGAAAAAACGCCTCGCCGAGAAGCCCACCGAAGAGGCAACCGTTGAAAAGGCTCGTGGCGCAAGCATCTTACTGGGCAAGAAGCCCAAGTACCAGAGCAGGAGTAAAGCAAAAGCGCAGGTCGTCCCTGCGTTAGCTGAGCAGATGCAGTTGCCGAAGAGGGAGGATCTTGTGAATCCTTTATTGAAGGAGTTGAAGATTGCGGAGGAGAAGAAGAAGGAGAAAGAGTTGGAGAAGGAGAAAGAGGTGGAGCCGGAGCCATTGAGGTGAGTCCACTAGGACTAGGTGCACGCAACACATACATATACACATACTCACACAAATAAATCCACAGCCTCGACGAACAACTCAAACTGAAAGCACTTGAAAGGGAGCGACGGGAAATTGAGGAGAAGAGACTCGCTGAGATAGCGAAAGCAGAGGAGGTGAGCAAAGTGCGAGAAGCTCAGCGACGAGCTGGGAGTGCGATAATTACGGGAGTAATTCATTGGAGCGCAGTAGCCTTAGTCTAAATGCAAAAGTCGCCTAACATCATCACCCAATTCTAACTCGTCAACGCCAATCTTCACGCTCCTCGCTACGCTCTTCACAGGACGCTCGAATCGCCGCCGACTCCCACTTCAAAATTCAACCGCCGAAGAAGAGAATAAGTATAAGAGATCAAATGAGAGCTTCGCATGAACTTATGAACGTGAACCCTGACGATGTTAGTGAGGATAAACTCGCGGAGGATCTTGGTACACAGTTTCAAGGTTTATGGGGTAAGCTAGGAATGGCTGCGAACTTCACGAAGAAGATTAAAGATGAAATCGTGGAGGTCGCGAGTAGAGTGCATCCGCATGAGGTTCTTGAGAGGGTTACGAGTCAGTATCCGAAGAGGAGGTATAGGCCTGTTCATCATAGTTTGGGGCCGATTGTTGATCATGAGAAGCATTTGAGTGTTGAAGGGGGAGAACATTTAGAAGACAAGGAGAAAGAAGAAGACAAAACCGACACAACCGTCAACGACGACGCTCTCTTGCCCGCCAGCGAAGTTCGAAGGCGTAGAGGAGGCTTTAAAAAAATCGACGATAACTTGGGAGCGAATCCGTTTCACATGCTTGAACTCACTCAAGACGAGTTAGACTATTTCTACGGAGCGTTTTGCGACGCAGCCGGAGCAGGACCTGACGATCCTGAACCTGAACAGATTACGTTGGGGGAGTTGGTAGATTGGTTTTATAAGGTGGAATATAGGTTTAAGACGAAAGATTTGAAGAGGGACAATAAAATCCTAGTGGAGAACATTAGGACGGTGCACTACTTTGACGACGCGAGTAGAGTCAAGGCGGAGCGCTTGAACGATAGCTTGATGATGCAGCCCAAGACAACTAAGGAGGGGGAGGAGGTGAAGCTCAAAATGACAGAGGCAGAGGAGGAGACCGAGAGGCTCAAGCAGGTGAGAAGCAGCGAAGAGCGAAGCGACGAGCTGGGAATGCGTTGATTCCGCGAGTTACTGCGAGGAGCGGAGCGACGAGATTACGAAGCGTTGCAAATACAACGAGGAGCGAGTCCGAACGAGCTCGTCCGAATGACTCGTTCAATTCGTCGCTTCGCTCCTCGGCTCGCTTCGCTCGCCGCTCCTCCCTGGGAATGCGGTAATTCCGTTCGTTATTCGGTTGCGCTAGTAGCTCCAGTCTAGATATCGACGCCACTATCACCGCTACGTAATTCTAACCGTTAACACCATGTTCCACACAACTCGATACGCTTGTCGCAGGCGGTGAAGGACGCAAACGCGGGTAGGAGTCCGCTTCTCACTCAGAAGAGGGAAGTGGAGTTGAGCAGGGAACAGGAGGAACAGCTCTTGAAGGCGAAAGACTCGGGTGACGAGGTAAAGGTCACAGCAGCACAACAAACCAACACAAAAACACGCATTCTAACACACACCAACACCCTAACAGATGACCAGCATGACCTTCATCGACTTCGTACTTTGCATGTGGAACTTCCTGTCAGCCGACGAGGTGATGATGTCCAAAAACCTATGGGAGTACATCGAAGTGGGACTTCTGAAGAAGTACGAGTGCAAAGGCATAATCTCCTTTGAGTTCGCCGACGAGCTCGTTTCCATTTGGCACGAGAAGAGCAAGGGGAAGATGAAGAAGAACAACAACAAGCGGAAGAAGAACAAGGCGAGTTTGATGAAGGACGCGCTCGAAAAAGACGCACACCGAGTCAAGGACGCGAAGGGAATGACCATAAGCAAGGTACGAACGAACGAAGTCGTGAGGAGCGAATACGAAGAACTATTATAAACGACGAGGATGTGAAAGTGAACGGGTTCGAGTGAACGTGTTAGTATGCACGTTAACTCACACGGCTCGCTTCGCTCCTCGGCTCGCCATAGTCGCTGTACTTTGGCAATTTCAGGGGCCTTTGCGAGAACAACAGGGGTTTCACTTTTGGGTGCACGCAGTTGCAGCTGGACATGATGGCGTGTTTGATGGGGTCAAGTTTTTGGAAGAGGCAGAAGACGTTCAGACAGAAGAAATTCGGCCTGGCCAATTTGCACTATATTTTGCGCGGGGATCACATGAGTTACAACGTTACAGAGCCCATGGACGAGGCGGATTTGCAGAAGCTGATAGACAACGACTTGGAATATCTGGGTGTAGAAACAAAGGGGGCCGAGCGCGATGGGGGTGGTGAGGACGGTGAGGGCACCGCTGAGGGCGAGGAGGGGCTCGAGGAGGACGAAGAACAACACGACGAGGACGAGAACGAAGACCCGGAAACTCTAAAGGAAAAGCAACTCAAGGAGAAGAGAGCCACGGTGCACCGCAAGGTCGAGAGAATACGACTTGGGAAAACAATTCTGATGATAGAAATGAAGAAGGGTAAGGGGGAGAAATTGAGCGGCGAGGAGTCCTGGCTCTTGGCCAAGGCGACCGCCCAGGCCAAGACCGCCAACAAGGTGTACATGCGCATGAGCAAAACCGGGGACGCGACCTTGACCAGAAAGATCGGCAAGACGCTCAAACGTGCCATCGCAGAAGAGGAGGAGGAAGACGCAGAGGCCGAGGCCGAAGCAGCGGCAGCAGAGGAGGCTGAGGCTATTAAGAGGGCCAGGAAAGAAAAAGTCAAGAGGATGCTCGAGGCGGAGCAGGCGAAGCAGGGGAACATCGGAGGCTTCAAGGAGGAACAGAAGGCCATTTACGAGAAGAAGCAGGCGGCGCAGGTGGACAGCAAGTACGCCAAATATGTAGATTAAATAGTTGAGATTAAAAAGAGAATGGAGGTTTCTAAAACTTATTCACAAATCAATACCAAGACGATCTTCGGCTGGCTTCGGTCCTTCGCACGCTCTCCGTACCCCGCCCCACGTCGTTGATCCAAAAAGAACTATTGTGCGACTCGTTGACGCTCTGGCTACCGCTTCCCCTGCCGCTTCCTCGGCCGCTGCCACTACTTGCTCCAACCCCACCGTAATACCTATTCACGTTGACGAAATCAAATTTCCTAGCCCAAGAAAACTTCTCGGCCTCGCCATAGCTCTGATTGTCTCTCCAGCCCCTCTCGATAATCATGGCCATACCATGGTAGAGCTTGTTGGGGTTAATCAACCCACTCACGGCCCCGCCTATCACCGAGCTCGTCAACATTCCGACGTGCGTTATTGTGCTGTCGTAATCCTCTCCGTCGACGTGTATCATGCCCACCAAAATGCTGCGGCGAGCGCGAGCGCAGCGAGCGTTTTAGAGGTGGAGATAGCGAAACTCGTCGTTTCGCATTGTTACTCCCCTAAATCGTCGCATTCCCAGCTCGTCGGTTCATTCCTCGCTGCGACTTACCTGAACGTCGTCAAAGGGCTCTGAGTGAAGCCTCCGAAATAGGACGACATGGTGCAAATGACCACGAACTGCGACGAGACCGTGACGGACGGGAAGAGGGGGAATAACTCGCAGTAGACTATTTGGCCCAGTCCGGAGCCTGCCGATAAAGAAGGCGCGAAGACTCCGCCGCACACGCCCGACATGTACGTGAGAATGGTGCCTGCCACCTTGGTCAGAAAATAAGTGGAGTGAACGGAGCCTTCCGCGCCACAGTACACGCCTTCGGGCGAAAGGATTTTCACCACCTCCGACGTCCCCTCCCCAGCTGACGCGCCATCAGTTGCAATGTGTAGGGCGCCGAGGAGGAATCCGCAAAGCACGCAAATTAGATAGGACGAGAGCGGCGATCTGCGAGCGCACCACGCCTTCAGCTCGAGGAGCCACAGGAGAATTTGGGAGTTGAGGCCACCGAAAAATCCGCCCACGACGCCCGAGATAATGCTCACGTAGAAGAGCTCAGGAGTTGTAGCGAAGTCTGTCACGTCGCCGTAGAAGGAAAGATTCTCGTATGAGGGATCAATCAGGGTGTTGAGGCCGAATACGCAAAGCATGGAGCACACAACCGAAGTCGCGATGCACCGGCCCATCGGAAAATCGAACGTCGAAGCGAACTCCTCCACGGCGAACATCACACCACCCATGATGGAGTTGAAGGCCGCTGCAATTCCGGCGCCTGCGCCGGCTATTATTGCCACGCGGACGTATCGGAGCAGGTTTGGGGTGATTGAGTCTGTGGCGAGTGGTTGGGTTAGAAACGAGTAACGACATTTTGCATTGTTTGCTTCTTCTTCTTCTCACCTCTACCATTGCGGCCCGCCAGAAAGAGGAAGCAATTGAGCGTCAGGACCATTGTGGAAGCAGAGAGAATGACCATGGGGCCTTCCTGCGACGAGCGTAGCGAGTCGCACGAAGATTGGTGTTAACGAGTTAGAATTACGTAGCGGCGATAGGAGCGTCGGTGCTCACACTCTTAAGCTACTAGGCAGCTGAATCTTGAGCGCAATTGTCATATTCCCAGCTCGTCGCTTCGCTCCTCGCAGTTGATCACCTTGCCCATTGAACCCCCCCCCGGCGAGCCCTAGAAATAACAGTATAAACTTGCCGACCAGAATACGGAAGGAGAGGACCGAGGGGAGGAGGGTCAAGGCGTCGTCTCTCTCGAGGAGAGTCATTGCAGCGGGTATTCCGGAGCCCCCCGTGCCCGTGAAAATAGTTTTTATGAGGACGTGAATGACGAGGAAAATGACAGGAGTGTAGAGCAGTGTTAGGGGGGAGGTCAGGAGGCTAGAGTTGTTGTTCGTGGTGAAGTCATCTGCGATCGGCAGGGCATACGATAGCAGGACGGCAACTGCTCCTGCAATAAAACCACCAACAATGAATACCCAGTTCAGCACCGGGAAGTGGCTCTTCGCGAGTACAAGTTGGGCGTAGGACGCGAAGATGCTGATGAGGGTGTCGGAGGGATCAAGGAGGGGGTGGAGTGTGGCGGAGGGATCGAGGAGTGGGTTGGCCGGGGGTTGTCGAACGACAAGTGTTTCATTGGGGGGAGTAGGTGGGTTTAGTGGGGTAGAGGGTCGCCGGGACTGTGTTTCGTAGTCTGCGGGCAGGTTGAGGTAGATATTCGAGAAGGAGGGGGTTGTGGGTGGCAGCAGTGCGTCGTTCAGGTCTTGGTTGGACATGGCGAGGGAGTATTGTTTTTCTGGGAGGGGGTCGAGGTGAGAGGTGAAAAGGGGAAGTTAAGAACAAAATTAAACATGGGATCGGGTCTCTCTACTCTTCCGGATACACTTGATGCAGATGCGGTGAAAATTCTTGCAGGTGAGGTTGTAATTTTCGGTCAATAGTTTGCGAGAATGAATGAAATGGTAAAGATATTCGCAAGACTCGGTCAGGTTAAGTTTGGTTAACGAGCTCACATGTTTGCGGGGTAACTCAGTTTAACCCGCTCTGGTATTTAAAACCAACACAGGTGACAAGTTCGACCAGGTGGTATTTGACGCGCTTCCCAAGGGCGCCGATGGGAAGATCACGAAGGAGCAGTTCATGACACTAGCGGGAGCAGGAACAACTGATGCAAATTTACCTGGCGCTACCCCTGACGCCCCCGCCCCTGTCGATGGGGCTACAACGGTTACGCCAGTGATTGAGTGCCCGATGACCGAGCTGCCCACAGTGGTCGACGCCGCTCGTCTGGCGGGCCTCACGCCTCTCATCCTTGATCGTTCAGCGAACCATTTGCTCGACACCTTCCACAACTACAAAGCCGATGGCATGTTGGACGCGAAAATGTGGACTCTGAAACTCGCGAAAAAGGAGATCCCACAAGAGGATGCCTTGGAAGGTCTACGTCATAAGCTCAGCTACTCCATGGCGAGGGGGCAAGACTTGGTGATAAGTATGCAGAGCGCGTGTCCTAGCTTTTCGACGACTTTGAACAGCGAGACGTTTCCCCTTGAGGTGTTCAAGGAGTCGGGGAAGGTGAGTGTGTGGAGCGAAGCGACGAGTAAAAAACCGGGGGTATTTATACTACCCTAACTCGATCATTTATACTAACTTATCGCTTGGCTCCTCGCAGAGTCTAATCAACGACGCTTCCGCCTCCACAATCATAACCGACGCCCACGCCAAAGAGCTCGGCCAAGGCTTCAAAATATGCCAGCCCGATTTCAAGGTGCAGGTGACGAGCCACTTCGGAGTGGACGATCTTGACGATTTTTTGTTTGGGGAGGGCTTCGGGCTTGAGAAGGTGCCGAGGGCGTGGTTTCAGGTTATTAATATTAAGCATGGGGAGGGGACGGAGTTGTTGGACTAGGGAGATTGGATGTGGGGAGGGTGGGGAGTTGGAAGGGGCGGTGGAGATGGGGGGGGAGTGGAGAAGAAGGAGCTGAGTGGTAGAAAACGTTTTCATTTTCACTTCTAAAATTCTTTCGTTTTCTTAAATTTTCAACTCCTAAACTCTACGCTGTACCCAGAACAAACACAACCCGACCCCTTTAACGCCGCTTATGTCCCATCATGAAGCCCACTCCTGCTGCGATGGCGGCAAATGCAACGACCTTCCCCCACCCGCTTCCCTGCTTCTCGGAGCTTCCGTCTCCCCCTTCGACCCACCCTAAGCTCTTGCTGACGGCCCTGTTCCACTCCGTCCAGTACTTCTCCCTCACCGGAGCCTCCATCTTGCTCTCCCACTGTTTATCGCACTTCCAGTTTTTCTTGATTTCATCCAGCCCGCTCCACACGCCCACGGCCAGGCCGGCGGCGTAGGCGGCACCGAGGGCGGTCGTCTCGGGCACGACGGGCCTGTACACGGGGCAGTCGAGCATGTCGGCCTGGAATTGCATCAAGAGGGTGTTGGCGGTCATTCCTCCGTCGACCTTCATGGCGGCCAGGTCCACCCCCGAGTCCTTTACCATGGCGTCGACGACCTCCTTGCACTGGTACGCGGCCGCCTCGAGCGCCGCCCTGCACACGTGGTCCCTGGTGTTGTACGCCGTCATGCCCACAAAGCAACCGCGAGCGTCGGAGCGCCAGCGTGGAGCAAACAGCCCAGCGAAGGCGGGAACAAAATACATTCCTCCGTTATCGTCCACGTTCTCCGCGAACGTCTGGCTCTGAGGAGCGTCCTGGATGAGTTTCAGGTTGTCCCTGAGCCACTGTGGGGTGAGCGAAGCGAGCCGTGTTAGAATGAAATGAATGAATGATAATGTGCTGTTATTCTTCTCACCTGGACGACGCTGCCGCAGTACGCCACCGCGCCCTCCAAGGCGTACACGACCTCTTGGTCACCCAGCTTGTACCCAACAGTGGTCAGCAGTCCGTTGGTGCTCTTGCACTGAGACGTGCCGGTGTTCATGAGTACGAAGTTTCCGGTTCCGTACGTGCTCTTCACCTCTCCCGGTGCGTAGCAGGTCTGCCCGAACATGGCGGCCTGCTGATCTCCCAGGATGCCCGCCAGAGGCACGTTGTCCAAGTACCCGCCCTTGGCGCCGACCCCATAAACCTCGGAATTACTAACAATCTTAGGCAAGCACTCCTTCGGAACGTCCAAGATCTTCAAAATATCGTCGTCCCATTGAAGGGTCTCGAGGTTCATCATCAGGGTGCGGCTGGCGTTGCAAACACTGGTGATGTGAATGCCGCCGTCAACGCCTCCCGTGAGGTTATACATGAGCCAGCTGTCGATGGTGCCGAACTTCGCCTTTCCGCTCTTCAAACCCTGCGACGAGCGAAGCGAGCCGAGTTAGAAACAAGTAGCCTCAGCTTGTCGCAGTCCTCTTCGCTTCTCACCTCCTTTAAACCCTTGACGTTCTCCATAAGCCACAGCAGCTTGGTGGCGGAGAAGTAACTGGCCAGGGGGAGGCCCGTCTTGGCCCTGAAACGGTCAGGCCCGTACTTCCCCTCCAGGCTGCGAAGAGCGGAGGAGCGAAGCGACGACGAGTTAGAAGTGAGTAGCAAGGGGAGTGGTACGTTTATGAGCAGCTACTCGCCTCTTGGCGATCGAAGCCGTCCTGGCGTCGTTCCAAACAACTGCGTTGTAGTATGGCTCCCCCGTCTCTGAGTTCCAGACGACGGTCGTCTCGCGCTGGTTGGTGATGCCCACGGAGGAAAGGTCAGACGCGGAAAGAGGGGAGCTTTTCAAGCAGTCGGCGATCACGTCGCACGTACACGACCAGATCTCCATAGGGTCGTGCTCGACCCAGCCGGGCTCGGGGAAATACTGCTTGTGCTCCTTCTGGGAGACGGCGACGATGTCGCCGGACTCATTGAAAATGATGAAGCGGGTTGAAGATGTGCCCTGGTCAATGGAGCCGACGTATTTCATGATGGGGGGGTGGATTTCTGGGGGGGCGGGGCGTGAAGGGAAGGGGAGGGGAGTGTTAGTGATGCCGCGACTTTCGAGATCCATTTGCTCCTTCTTTCGCGAGCTCAGGAGAAATGTGTGCGACGATGCAGAGGTAACTAAAGGTAAATCCAGGCACTTTCAGATCATAGAAATATCCAAGGTACGTTGAAAAACGTCAACGTACGTTATGAGGCCGCGAAAACGTGAATCAAAAATTGGATTTGCCAACAAGAGCATCCAGATCTGCCCAAGTCGCTGAGATGTCTAATACTGCCGCCTTCGATGTGCCGGCACAGCTCCAGCAGCAGCTAGACAAGGTATAACCATAACCGCCACGAGATCACACGTCGTGTCTTTGGAAATCTCAAATTCGAGGTCGAAGCCATCGAGGTCGGACGACGTGCACGATGGTTTTGGTTTGACATCCTGAAACCGCCTCTCCCAGCGCTGGACTGTATCTGTTAGAAGACGCTAGTAGGAACTTGTATCTATCGCCCAGTCCGATGCACTGCACTACGCTACGCCTATCTCTCGGCCTCGTAGCATTGTACGGCATCGTCGCTTCGCTCGGCATCGTCACTTTCGCTAACCCCAATCCAACCCCCACCACCCCACAGTTCCCCGTAGTCCGGCAACCAACCCACTACAAGGACCGAACAAAGTCCACGACCCAAGTCGCCCACACCCTCGCCTCCCTCCCTGCCCCGCCCTCCTCCACCAAGCACATAGTAGCCTCGTCCCTCTCCTCCCGTTTTGCCGACCCCGACTCCTCCTTCTGGCAGTCCCTCGAGTCATTTTGCTACGATCGACACTTCGGACTGGGCCTGAATAAGAACGACACGGAGGAGTTCCTCAAGGTTTTCAAAAAGGAGCACAGGAATAAGGTGAAAAGCCTCACCATCGACGATATGGAGACGTTCTTGGTTCAGAGGCAAATGTTTAACGCTGACAATAAAAAGTAAATAGCCAATGATTTTGTTAATGAAATGGTTTTTTTAAACTATTTTAGCACCAGCCATAACGCTCATAGGATTCGTTAGCCCCTTCCTCCTCTCTGTGGTCATTCTGTTCTTAGACGTGTGGGCGACGTAACCAAAGAATAGCATTATTAGCATCACTAGGAAAAGCACGAATATGAACGGATTTCGACTGGAGATGGTGGGGAAGGGGAGGGGGTTTATGTGGGGGTTGAAGGCGCGGTAGGCGTCTGAGCCGGTCGGGTGGGTGTGGCCTGCGGTGTCGGTGTAGGTTTTTTTGTGGTTGCTGGAGATTATGTTTGCGGTGGATTTTTTTAATTTGAACATGTCGATGAATTGGCAATCGGAATCGAGGCATTTGTAAACTTCCTCGACGTCTGAGGAGGCTGTTACGGGCTCGACGGTGTTTTTCCAGGTTTCACCGCTGCTGTTCCAGGTTTCGCCGCTGCGGCCTATCCAGGTTTTGAAGTTTTCCAGGCCGCCTCGTTTTGTTGAGATTCCGTACTCTCCGAACCTGCCGAGAGCGAAGCCCGAGGAGGAGCGAAGCGATGAGTTAGAAAGAATAAAAGGAAGTCTTCTCGTCGCTTCGCTCCGAGCTACGAAAGGCAGCATGTTGTTGTTCGCTCTTCGCTCCTCGCCTCCTCACCTATGTCTCTTCTCCTCGCCATTCCCCCCCCCCATCCTCAAAAACGTCTTAAACCTCATCTCGCTCTCCCTCTTAATCTCATTTCTCCTCCCCGTCAAAGTATGCTTATACTCCGTATACCCATTGTTAAGATTTTTTAAATTGTTCGACGAAAACGAGTACGCGTCGTACCCACGTGACCACGCACGAATGTAGTAGGACGAGTCAATTTGGGAGCCGGGAAGGTAAGGGTAGAAAGGATCGAGTTGAACCGTGTGGAACAACGCACAGGAGGAGTAGAGGAAGGAGGAATGGAGGGAGGAGAGGAGCGTGGAGGGGTTTGGTTCATCCAAAGGTGAGGATTGGGGGAGGTTTGAGGAGGTGAAGGTTGTGGAGGAGGGGAGAGTTATGATGGAGGTCTGGGGGGAGGCGAGGCTTTGCCATTGAGTGTGGAGGGAGGTCACGAGGTCGGAGTCGACCTTTAGATCAGACTGGTCCATTGTTACTAAACACATGGCGTTGGAAGGGGGAGGGTAGGTTCCTATCAAAATTGAGAGCAGCTGTCTCGGAACGGCCGAGCGAAGCAAGGCGCGAGCAAAGCTAGCGTGTAAGTGGTGGAGGTAGCGAAACGAGGAGACTGAACGACGACGCTGGGCGTTCGTCGCTCGCAGTTTCTCACCTCGTGAGAGGAACCGATAAAATTCGAGTGCGTATTAATCGTGTTCTCGCACTGCGGGAATCCGCTTCCATCAGGAGAATTCGTCTGGGGTACAGTCGCCGTTATTGTGTACGTCTTGATGGGCGAAGAGGGTGGGGCGCGGCAGGGTAGGATTGAGGAGGAGATGACGTAGTGGTAGGTTGAGGCTGACATTGCAAGTATGCGTTGGGAGGGTGGAATAATGGGTGAGACTTTGGACCGGCGCAGGTTGGTGTGTGTACTGGCGGCGGGATTCGACGGGAAAATTTAATGAATCGCAACAGAGATTCGGCGAAGGTATCGCGATGTGATCGAGTTTTGCTGTGTGCCGGATGGGTTGCGTATCAGGTAGAGAGTAGGATGGGTCGGTGGTGAGGTTTGGAAAACGAAAACGAAAGTGTACAGGTTGCGTCAAATTGTTGCGATAAGGCGCGTAGAGAGTTTTTCAAAGTGGGAAGTGTCCTGGAGAAAGAAAAAATCATGATGGAAATAACTTAATCAAAATGAATGTAAACACGTCAACGCTAAAAGAAAAAATAAAGCTTTACAACAACAAAAATCTTCTTATTTCACCACGCGACTTTGTCCCCTACAATATCCCAGCCCAGCCCTTCAAAAAGTTTCCTGTCCTCCTCCTCATAAATTTTCTCCAACCTTTCCCTTGTCGCCTCACTCATTCCGTCGTAACTCCTCGAGTTTTTCTGCAACGAGGAGCGAAGCGACGAGTTAAAATTGAATGTAATTTGTTTTCGTTTCACCTAATAGACTCACCTTCCCCTCATCGAAGATCTTGTACTCCGGCAATTCGAGGAATTCGAAAGCTCGACTCACGGTCGATTGGATACCGTCGCGTTTCATGTCTTCCATTCTTTCGATGAGAAAATCGGATTTCTTAAACTCGGCAAGCCAAGGCTGCAGCTGCAGCCAGTAGCACCCCCGTACGAGCAAACTGTGCGATCCCGTGTTCATGGGTCGCGTTCGTAAATATTCCTCGTACTTCTCGTAAACGAATTTCCCCTCCTTAAAAAGTCCAACGCTCTCCATCTCCTCAATCTCCTGCGACGAGCGTAGCGAGTCGCGTGAAGATTGAAGTTGACGGGTTAGAATGTGTGGGTAAAGTTAGGGGTGCTGAGGCTCAGCTAAATTGTAACGTCAAATGCTGAACTCCCAGCTCGTCGCTTCGCTCCTCGCTGGGCTTCGTCCTCGTGGTGGCTCACCTCCTCAATAACCTGCTCGAAACTCTTCTCGACCCAATTCCTCCCTCTGACCATCTTCTGCGCTTCCGTACCATCTTCAGACGTTACCATTCTATAATGCGAAAGCGCTCTATCAACGGGATTTCGTAACATTACAATAATTTTAACCCAGGGGCAAACTTGTTTAACCCTCGGAATCACAATATCACTATGCAACAAATAACTCGGCGTAGAATCCCCCGTCAAGCAACTCGGGTGGCTTTTTAAATCCTCGTAATAAAAATACTTCATATAAACCTCCCTCAACTTCACCACGCTCTTAAAACCTTCAACCCATCTCCAATCGAAGAAATGAGTTTCCCTCCTCCGTCCTTTAACGCCCCAAGGGTGTTGGCAGATGTACTCGTACATGGAGGTTGTGCCGGCTTTTTGGGCGCCGATTATTAGGTATTTTGGGCAGGGGGTTTTGTCGTAGTCGCTGCGACGAGGCGTAGCGAGGAGCGGAGGACGAACGTCCGAGGAGCGAAGTGAAGAGTTAGTATAATGCGCTTACTATAGCGAGGAGCGGCGAGCGAAGCGAGAAGAGGAGCGAAGCGAAGAATTGAACGAGCTCGTTCGGACGAGCTCCTCGTTGTATTTGTAACACTTCGTAATCTCGTCGCTCCGCTCCTCGCTAGTAAAATGCGCTTACTATAGCGAGGAGCGAGAGCGATATATCAGCTCGTCACTTCGCTCCTCTCTGCTTCTCACCTTTTTAAGTCGATGCTTCGGCGGGTTTGGAGGATGGTCTCGCCGGGGTTGAGGGGTATTATACGTTTGGGGGTGTGCGATTCGACGTAGTCCAAAATTAAGTGGACGCGGTGGAGTCCACTGCAGTTTGAGACGGCGTGTTTAGATTGGTTGTTCATTTCGAAGATTCTGCCTTCGGTCGCTGAGACTCGTTTCATGTGGGTGGGGTGGGAGCCGCCGCAGAGGAAGAGGACTTCGGGGTTGGTTATTATGGGGACGTGGATGCGGTGGGATTTGTTGACCCATTCGCCAGTGTCGTGGTGGACGGGGATGGTGACGCCGGGGGGGAGGGAGGCGAAGAGCATGCGGACGACTTTGGAGGGTTTGATGCCGAGGGCGGTGATTATTGGTTCGAGGACTGCGACGAGCGTAGCGAGTCGCATAGAGATTGTTGTTAACGTGTTAGAATTGCGTAGCGGCGATAGGAGCGGAGGCCAGCTACTAGCAGCTTTCAGCAGCTACTAGCCTCTCGTCGCTTCGCTCCTCGCTGGGCTTCGTCCTCGCAGTTTCTCACCTTTCTTGAAGGTTTTGCCTGTGTAGGGGGCTGGCAGAGGCTTATCATAAAACGGCAAAGTATAAACCCTCTGCAAAAAATCATCACAAAAAACCAGCATGATCTTCTTGATCCCCCAAGCGTCGTGGCTGGGCCTCATGATTTCGACGTTGTGCTTCTTGGCGAACTCGGGGGACCAGAGGGATTTGGATTCGGAGTTGTGACCGTGCGAGATCAGGTCTTTTATTGGGGAGATGTCCACTTCGGCCATGGTGGAGAGGCACGGGATGGGGGGGCAGCGGAGGGGGGGGCAGGTTCGAGGGCAGGTTCGAGTTCGAGTTCTCGTCTGTGGGAGGTGGGTAGAGCGACGTGAGGGGGGCAGTCTTAAAATTGAGGGGGATGGCTCCGTTGGAGGGCGGGACGAAGGGCGTGAGGGTCTTCAGCAGCTCGGTGGCCGCTGCGTGTTGTCGCTCGATTTCTTCGGGAGGGGTGGCCATGCTGTGGAAGAGGGGGAGGGGGCAGTGAAGGTTAGAATGGGTGCGGTGGGTGGAGAGTGGTATTTTCTGGGGGCTGCTGGGATAGTAGATTAGGGGATCTGAACGTTTAAGAGACCCACACAGTGGAGTTCGCTGCGGAAGAAAATCGATGGCCTGTTCGATCAGCTTTGGACTTGATTTTGGCTTACTTGCGCGTGCAGGAGAGACTTGGCTTTGATAATTGGTTTCTTTTTTTGTGGATATCTTGGCGGTGTGCGACGGGCAGCTTCTGAGGAGGGTTTTAAAACTTGCAGGTTGTACGAGATTTGAGGGAGCACCTGTCTGGGATCGACTTGATTGCTGAAATACTCCATCAATACGATTCATAAACGCCAAATTATCCCTTGACAGTGCCTTACGCAAATCATTAGCCTGACACAGGCGGCCTCGTAGCTCTAAGATGTCGATGAATCCTATTACGGCCCACTCAATTATCTCGTCACTTGCGAGCCCGTCACTGTGGGTCTCAGTCGACTCTCTCCTCAACAGCGCGAAGAACCACGTCGCAATATTAGGCTTCACAACTACCGGCTTCGGAAATAGGCTTCTACAATTAGCTCGACGACACAGGATCACTTCGTCCTCGTCTTCGTTCTCGTCGTGGTTCTCGTCACTGACGGTCGAAGTCGACAATGTCCTCAACAGCGCGAAGATCCAGGTCACCGCAATATTAGGCTTAGACGCGACAGCCGGCTTCGGCCTTTGGCATCTACAATTAGTTCGACGATACGGGATCACATCGTCCTTGTCCTCGTCAACTCGGTGTGGCCTCGGAAACCTAATCGACCAACCCACCTTTTTAATAGACGGCTCAGGCCCCCTTCCCGCAGCTGCTGCCCCAGCTGAAAGCCCCTCTTTCTCAAACAGCGGCCTAATAAACAGATCGAACATGTGCTACCTAAACTCCCTCCTCCAATCCTTGAACACTCCCCCCTTCCTCCTCTACCTAAAAACCATCTCCTCTCAATCCAAATCTACCGATTCCGACACACTATCCTCCCAAATCCTAACCCTCCTGGCGAACCTCAAAACATCTCCAACCCCTTTAGACACAAAACCCATATTATCCTCCATAATCTCCATCTCCTCTCAAACCTCAAGTTCCAACCAATTCACTCCCTCAACCTTCAACTCTCAACACGACGCTCACGAGCTTCTTATAATCTTACTCGACATCCTCGAATCCGAGTTCAACTCTCATTGCTCTGGTATTACAATTTTCGATAATCCCGAATTCAATAATAACATAAATAAACTTCCGAATCCACTTTCAATCTGTTTTGGTCTCCCAAAAACTCCCTCCAACAAAATCTCAAAATCAAACCATCCCTTAAACGGTACAAAACACTCTCTCCTAACCTGCACCCTCTGCTCACACACTCGTTCAACGTCAAATTCGAATTTCACTAGTTTAAATTTAAACGTTTCTGCCTCATTAAAATCAGGTTTAATAGAATATGAACGGGAAGAGTTGTTAGAGGGTGTTGAATGTTTTCATTGTAAAATTTCGGAGTTTACACAAAAGATTAACGAGGAGATTGAAGAAAAGAATATGTTCAATGATATCGGAACGTTTGATAATCATATCTCACGTTTAAATTCAAGATTAAAAGAATTAAACGAAATTAAAACCATCACTGAATTATCTACCTTCCTAAACAAACCAATAACCCTCCCACGTACACGAACTTTAAAATCAAATCAAATCATCGACAACCCCGAGATCCTCTGTCTTCATATAAACCGTAAACTCCCAACATCTTACGGCTATAAAAAAGACTCTCGCCGTGTATTTTTAAACCCTGAATTAATTGTTAATGAGGAGAGATTTATTTTGGATAGTTTTATTGAACATTTAGGCGTAGACGGACGAGGGCATTACGTTACTTTTTTAAGGAGAGATGGGAAGTGGTGGTTGTGTAGTGACGCAACTGTTACGGAGGTAAACGGAATCGAGGGGAGGATAGTATATTTGGCTTTTTATGTTAGATGTTGATAATTTAGTGGAGGGAGAATCTCCGAATGTTTGTTGTAAATTAAATGAAATTTATAACCCTAAATCAAAAATACTTTCTATAATACAAATTCTCAAATTCTTAACCTAGCTTAATCCCTTCGACTCTTTCTCCTCCCCGTCGTCGTCCTCTTTAATAGTATCCTTCAAAACCCCTTCAACGAACTTCGCTTTCTCCGCCTTCTTCTCCTTCGGTTCCCCCGCGCTAACATAAAACGCCTTCACACCATCAACATACTCCAAGCTTTTAACTAGGTCGGCGTTGTCGGGGAAGAAACGGATGAATTGGATCCACCACGGTTTTAGGATGAAGTCGATGTAGCCTTTTTGAACGTTGGCAGCTCGAGAGGGGTTGTCTAAATTCACCATGAAAGGGGCGACGGGTAAACCGAGTTGAGCCTGCGACGAGCGTAGCGAGGAGCGGAGGAGCGAAGCGACGACGAGTTAGAATTGTGTAGCAACGAAAGTGCTTGAGCATTTAGACTAAAGCTACGTCGCTCCGCCTCATTGTTACTCCCGTAATCCTCCCATTCCCAGCTCGTCGCTTCGCTCCTCGTGGCGCCTCACCTCATTGTTCGCTTGAGTTGTGAACTCGTTGATCACCCTCTCCCCCCACTTCAAAGCCTGCCGTAAAGGTAGCGCTTGACCTGATAAATCTCCAGTATGTAAAATGGCGGAGAAGAAGGTGTTGAATAAGTGGGAGCTACTGTCTTTGTCCATCGTCTCGAAGACGTCGTCTGGGAGGAGGGCTAGGCTTCTACTCAAATCAGCGTGACGGCTCATGTCCGTTGCTAGAATACTCTGAATTATGATTCGCCTACACTGAGAGAACTGCGACGAGCGAAGCGAGTCGCACAAAGATCGGTGTTAACGAGTTAGAACGAGTTAGAATTGCGTAGCGTAGCGAAGAAAGAGGCTTGCTCGTTCAGACTAAAGTTACCAATGTGGACGAATGCGACCGTAATTGTCGCATTTCCAGCTCATCGCGACTTCGTACCTCCTCTCTACTCAAATTCCCTAACAAATTACTCTCCTCATCCTTCAATACTTGGAAGGTGACGGCGCAGTGGTGGCGTTCTAGAATGCTGTCGTCGCTGTATCTTATGGCGAGTTCGCTGTGGGTTTCTTTTTCGTAGGCGTTGTTGTTTCCGGGGTGGTCGATGTCGTGACAGACTGCTGCGACTAAGACTGACAGGACCTGGAAGGAGTTCAAAAAGCCGATACTATGAGGGGGGGGGGGTATTTACGTGTTAGACTGAATTCAAAACATCTTTTGAGATGACCCTAACCGGCAAGGTGAGGAACCGCGAGGAGTGCGACGAGCATTAAGAACTTGAGAACATCTTATCGTAGCTTCGCTCGCCCGTTTCGCTCACCTCTTACTCCGCAAAATGCAGTGCACCGAGTGAAAAACGTGAAAGGCGTGGTGGAAGTTGTGGTACGGGTTGTCCAAGTACCTGTCCCTAACCCTCCCTATGAAGGTCTGGACAGTCCCGGAGTCGATCTTGTGGTTCTCTAGCAAGTTGAACTGTTCCAGGCTAATTTCGAAGGTGTTTTCCATCTCGTTCGGGCTCATGGCTAAAATATCCAGGTCCCAATCGTTGGCCTTGACAAGTTTGGCTCCTGACTCTTCCTGGTTGAGGATCTCTTCCGGGAGCTCCCAGCCGATGCTGCGGCGAACGAAGCGAGCCGAGTTAGAAATAATTAATGAAGAAAGCGGTGGAGACCACCACCAGCTACTAGCAGCTCGTCGCTTCGCTCCTCGCTGCTACGCTCACGCTCTCACCTGTTTATGTTGTTGTATTTCGTCTCAGTATCCAGCTCCGTGCGGTACTTCCTCGCCAAACTGAACACGGGCACAGCACTACTACTCTTCCGCTCCATGGCGCTCCTCCTGTCCACTGACATCTTGGTGATGCTGCGACGAGCGTAGCGACGAGCGTAGCGACGAGCGTAGCGACGAGCATTAGCGAGACGATGAGTGAAGCGACGAGTTAGTTTAGAATGTAATTAAAGTTCGTCGCTTCGCTCCTCATAGAGACTCATTACGACCGTAATTGTCGTATTCCCAACAGCTCGTCGCTTCTCTCTTCATGGTGGCTCACCTCGCCTCCATCATCATCTGGCGCATGACCACGCTGAGCTGGGCGCAGAACTGCTGCATGAGCTTCATGTCGCTCTCGTTGAATGGCACGATCTCGCCTCTGTTGTTGAGTCTGTTGATTCCCTGCACGACTCCGATAATGGTCCTGTCGATGCCCGAAGACAGCACTGGCATGCACAGCACGGACCTGAAGATGAAGACGAAGAGGGGGTGGTGGTGGTGTTAGAGAGAAGAGAATTGTTGAGAATTGTTGCGTCGCACTGCACTAGCAAGCACGAAAACCGTTACACAAAAACACTCGCCTCGTCCTAAAACCAGTCTTCGTGTCAATGTCCTTCTGGAATTTGGGGAATCTGCGACGAGCGTAGCGAGTCGCGTAAAGATTGGAGTTGACGGGTTAGAATTGCGTGGTAACGTTAGGGGTGCTGAGGCTCAGCTACATTGCAACGTCAAATACTGAACTCCCATCTCGTCGCTTCGCTCCTCACTGGGCTTCGTCCTCGTGGTGACTCACTCGTAGGCATCTGGGATGTTCAAAACGTCCCCTGTCTCGGCGACGTGCCCTGCGATGCCCACTCCCAAGGGCACGCAGATGATGTTCTCCTCCTCTACCGTCACCCAGACCTCCTTGTGGTGGTGATCTACTAAATACAAACTAAAGCGTTCCATCTCTAAGAGGAGCTGGGCGGCCTTCATGACGTTCATGATGAATTTGTGGGTGCTGCGACGAGCGTAGCGAGGAGCGGCGAGCGAAGCGAGCCGTGTTAGAATTCCGTGGTAGTGATAATGTCGTCGATACTTAGACTGGAGCTACTAGCAGCTCGTCGCTTCGCTCCTCGCTGGGCTTCGTCCTCACAGCTTCTTACCTGCACCGCTTCGACAGGACCTGGATGAAGATCTTGTCCACCTGGGCCTGGCGCCGGTCCCGAATGACCTGGTGAAAGAGGGCCGCCTGGGCCAGCGAAATTCCGGTCGACTCGGAGAGGTACTGCAGAAGGTGGTTGTCGTCGTCGTTGAAGAACTTCCCCGTCCTCTGCGATGAGCGTAGCGAGGAGCGGCGAGCGAAGCGAGCCGTGTTAGAATCCCGTGGCAGTGATAATGTCGTCGATACCTAGACTGGAGCTACAAGCAGCTCGTCGCTTCGCTCCTCGCTGGGATTCGTCCTCGCGGTCCTCTTCGCTTCTCACCTTGTTCACCGCCTGGATCACCGCGACGACCATACCCTGCTGGAAGACCGGCACGCACAGCAGAGATCTCGTTTGGAACCCGTTCTCCTTGTCCGCGGTGGAGTTGAACCTCGGGTCGCTGTACGGGTCCTTGATGTTAAGGACCTCGCCGGTCCTAGCAACGTGGCCCGCGATGCCCTCGGAAATGCTGTGGTGATGGTGAATATGGGGTTAGAGTGTGTGAGCGAGGAGAAAAAAACAGTCACCCTTGTTTTACGCCGCCCCAAACTTATCCCAAACACACCCTACACACTAAACTAACCTGAATGTCATTCCGATGGCGTCTCCCACCGTTGATTTGCTTATTCTGAGCTGGCCCTCTGCTATTTTGCTGTCCTGGCTCCTAATGAGCTCAAATAAAGTGATACCCTCTGCATTGAGGATGCTCCTGCTCATCTGGAACATTTTATCGATGACCATATTCGTGTCGGTTTCGTTGCTGATATGCTTGATCATGCCGACCAGTGTCTACAAGAAAGGGTTTACGTTGAGTTGAGTTTGAGTTTGAGTTTGAGTTAGATCAACAATAGCACAGGATAGCAATCTCCTGTTGCTCCTCACCTCCATCCTCTGCTTGGCGTTCTGAGCAGCGTGAATACTCTCCCACGCCTTGAAGGCGTTGGAGGCAAACCGCGAAATCTGCGACGAGCGTAGCGATTCGTGTGGAAATAGGCATTGATGAGTTAGAATTGCGTAGCGGTGATAGTGCGGAGACCAGCTACAAGCAGCTACTAGCAACTACTAGCAGCTCGTCGCTTCGCTCCTCGCTGGGCTTCGTCCTCGCAGTTGCTCACCTGCTCAATGCTAAAAATATCCATGTCACTGAACACTTCCTTGGACTGGGTCTTGTTGAAGACCACTATAACGCCCTGCACGGTGTCGTCGCTCGAAATAACAGGCGCCGCAATGAATCCGAAGATTTCGTTCTTCTCGCCAGTTTCCTCATCCGTGGTCTGGAGGAAGTCGAGCTCCCACTCGTGCTCGTCGCCGGGGGAGCGCTGCGGAACGCAGACGATCTCGGCGGTGTGGAAGACGTAGCCGATGAGGTTGTCCTTGTCGGGCTCAACGGTCACGTCAGGGTGCATCTCCAACGCGGAGTCCTCGTGCTGTCGGCGCCCTACTCGAGTCCGGGAGCGGAGGACCTGGGGGGGTGGGGGGTTAAGAGGGGGGGCAAAACGTCGACAAGTTAGAAGTTAGAACGCATACAAAGGGTTAACCCAAACACATGCCCTGTTGAAGGTTGTCTCTTCGCAAAAAAATTTCAAACATATCTTAGCTGATATATATATATATATCCTCTTCCCTTCCACCCTCACCTCATAGTCCGTGTCGTACACAAATATATCGGAGCGCTCGGCGTTGAGAATGTCGCACGAAGCGGACATGATTGATGCCTCCGCGTCGCGTAGGGTAGCTCCCTTCCCGATCTAAGGGGGGGAGAGGGAAAGAAGGGGGGAGGGAAGGGGAGGGGGCATGCCGTAAGTAAGTAAGGCGTCGGGTGCGAAAAGTTGAGTGAGAAAAGTCGTTAGCTCGGCGCACATCGGCACATTGGCACATTTCTAAACCACTCGTGTCCACCCACAACTCACCTGCATCAGTAGATCGAGCATATTCGAGAACTCCTCCGCCCTCGAGTGAAGATTGTCCAACGTTGCTTTCGCCCCCTCTAAAGTCTGCGGCTCATAGCTGCTGCTACGGGCTCTGGAGCGGTTGGTCATGCTCTGACGGTGGAGGGAGCCATCGGGGTGGAAACGGGTGGAGTTCCGTGGCGAGTCTGTGCGGGAATGGCGGAGGTTGGGGTTTGTTGGAGGAGCTGGGTGCATATTGGGATATGGGCGTAGGTCAATGGAGAAG
>BLQM01000050.1:53264-64336 GCA_012489335.1 Triparma laevis f. inornata
GCATGCCTCGCATTTCCCGTAGGTGCAGATGGAGCCGGCTGATGTTAGAGCCGGCGGAAGGGAGTAAGGGGGGATCACGTCGCCCGCGTCGCCCCCCGCGGGGGAACCTGCCCCCAACTCGGACTGGGTATTTATTCTGGAAAGCGTGAGACTGTCTAGCGACAGGTTGGACCTGTGGCAGGGCTTCTTTGTGGGTGTTTCTGAGTGTGCGAGGTCGCATGAGGGACTGAGTGGGGTTGATGCACTATGCAGCGAGCCGAAGCTCACGTTTCTTAGTATATCGGACGATGATGACGATGAAGAGTCGATCTGATTCAGATTGAAGCACGTGCGGCTTCTTTTGAGAGACATGTTTAAGGAAAACGAATGGATTCGATAAGACATCATCATTCTAGCTTGATGACGAAGGTGTTGATGATGAATTTTGGAAAAAAATCTATTTTGGTTCTTTTGTGTATTAAAATGGTAAAATTATTTTATTCTAGTACTGCATTATCAAAACTACTATCCGCGTCATGCCCAAAATCCTTTTCTCCACGCCGTGTAGCTATTAATGATCTGTTCTTTATGCTCATCGGTGAGGTAGTCGTCGTGCTCTGGGTCAAAAAGATCGGGGTTTGTGGGCAGTGGTGGTCTGCGAAAAATATGTTAGTAAACGTGAATATGTGTGCGGGGTGTATATATACGACGATAAAATATATATAGTATTCGTCGCTGGGCCAACAAATATTTTATCAATTCCAATCCAAACTTCACCGAACTTCACCCCCCCCCAACACCCCACTCACCTATGACTCTTCACCTTCGCCGGCACGCCGCTGACCCGCGTGAAATCCTCCACGGGCTTCAAGACAATGCTCTTGGCCATCACCACAGCCCCGTCGCTCACTTCGATGTTTCCGAGCACCGCGCAGCCATCCTGCAGAATCACCCCGTTGCCGATCTTGGGGTGCCGGTCCCCCCTGACCTTGCCCGTCCCTCCCAGCGTCACTCCTTGCAGGATGGTCACATCGTCCTTCACCACCGCCGTCTCCCCGATCACCACGCCGTTCCCTGCGGCCAGGTACGTCCCGGAGCCTATCCGCGCTCCCGGGTGGATGTCGCAAGCGAAGGCTGCGGCGACGAGCGTAGCGAGTCGCATAAAGATTGGAGTTGACAGGTTAGAATTGTGCGGGTAACGTTAGGGGTGCTGAGGCTCAGCTAAATTGTAACGTCGAATACTGGATTCTCTCCCCCCCACCCCCCTTCACTCCTCGCTGGGCTTCGTCCTCGCAGTGCCTCACCTGAAGAAACTCGGGACTGGATTAAGTGAGCGACGCCCTTTCTTCCCTGGAGCCACAGCCTGTGGCTCAGTCTGTAGCTGACCAGGGCGTGGATTCCGGGGTTGAACAGGGTCGCCGTGAGGGCGTCACCGGAGGAGGGGGAACGAGTCGCGGTGGCTATTATGTCGGCCGAAATGGCGTGCAAATCGGAAGGGGTCAATTCCTTCATGAAGAGATTCTTGGCCGCGGTAGGTTCCATCACGAACCGGAACCCGGACGTCGGCGACGCCACGATGTTCGCCACGTGCTCCACGACCGCGGTGAGGAGATCGGGCTGGGCGAGGATGTTGCTGTACAGGGTGGGTCCAGATTGGGGCTGGGCGAGGAGCGAAGAGACGAGTTAGAATTACGATGATAAAATAAATATAAATATAATATGGATAATGATGTTGAGGACGCTCACGTTCTCACTCTCCCAATCTCACACTCTCACCTCAACACGCAAAGCCTCCTGAGCCTCGAGCTTGACCTGATACCACAAGGGATCAGGGGCCGCAATCAGATCCGCCAACAACGACTGAATCCTCTCCGGACGGTCTCTAGAACGCTCGTACACCGTTCTAATCGCTCTTGAGACGTACGGGGTGATGGCGTGAGGGATGCTGAGGTTGAAGAGGTTAAAAAAAAGACTCGGAGAGTTAGAAAAAAGGTAATTGACGACAAATGATGTCAAGTCACTTTTAACAGGATCGACGCTCGCAACATCCGTACCTCTGCTCCCAAGCGTCGCAGTCCCCGGTCTCTTGCTCCGCGCCATCCGCCTGCTTCGAGGTAGCCTCTTTCCCTTCCTTTCGGACCCGAGACACGAACGCTGCTCCCAAATTTATTCGGCTCTCTGCGTCTGTGGGAGTTGCAAGTCCGCCGATAGGGTAAGGCACCGGCTGGGTATTTGACGCTAGGGAGTCTGTTTGGTCAGGATCGTCCGGTTCGTACGCGTTATTTTCGGGAGATGCGGCCAATGAGTGACGATGGAGGGGGGGAGAGTGTGCAGAGGGGTTTGAAGAGCAGCGAGTTTTGGGACCCCGCAGAGGTGTTTTTGAGAATGAGGGAATTTGTTGCAGTAGCGAGGATCCCGAAGATATTATCAGGAGCATTGTGAATAAGGCGAGCATCGTTGGTCGAGGCATGTGGGGCAGGAATTGTATGAGTGCGGTGAAGAATACACCAAGTTACTAGAAAAGAGTGAAATGACCTTGTCATCATTTTGAACAAGTTCCGCAGAAGATATCGACGCTGACGCTACACAACACTACGTGAACAAACATTTCCAACCTCCTACCACACGCATACCCACGTCCCCCTCTCCTTATCAAATCCCCAACCTCTTTTCTTCTTCGCCGCATTGGACGCAACGAGCCCTCACTGTCCACCTCCAAAACACCACCACCACCACCACCACGCAAATGTCATCCCTTTTGGAACAGAGGGAGATAGAATTCACCAACGCGTTCAACGCCAACCGAGCCACACTCGCCGGTTTCGCCAACTGCGCTTCACTCGAAGAGCTCCACGTGGTCCGCGATGGCTTCTACCTGGGCTTGGCAACTGAGCTCTGTCCGATTGAGGCGGTGCCAGTGAAGCAAAAAATTTTGCAGGGCATGGTTGCCGCGCAGAGCGGCGGCTTCAAGCAGACGATAGAGAGCGCTAGGCTCGCCACTGGCTGGGACGCGATGTTGGTGAGAAACAATGACTACGAGGAGTGAAGCGACGAGCAGTCCATGTTAGAAACGAGAGTCAAAGAAAGCGACACCAACGTTAAGAGTCTATGTTGTCATGCTCGTCGCTTCGTTGAGAGTCTACATTTTCATGCTCGTCGCTTCGCTCCTCGCAATGAGAAACACATTATACTAACTCCTCGTTTCAGGAGGCCCTGTTTCTCAAGGCTATGTTTGTCGGCACCGATTTGCAAAGCATGTGGATAGGGTTGGAGAAGGGCAGGATCGAGTGGCTCACGGCCGTGAGTGCCGCTCACCCTATAAAGGTGGTGCTGAAATCCTCCGTGGAGAATGAGGGGGGAAGTGAGGGTGATACTAGCGACGCTATGATGGTGTGGATCTACGCGATGTGTGTTAATGTCCCGAAGCTAGAAAAGGAATGTGAGGAGTGGGCGTCGGTTGTGGGAATGAAGGAGAAAATGGCGCCTCTGAATGGCTATGATGCGGAGAAGTGGGATCCGCGGAAGAAGGAGTGGGCGCCTTTGGATTTGGGCGCTCAGGCTGTTGCTGAGCGGGGGGGGAGTGATTTGAAGAAAGCGTGGGCTGCATGATGTGAATGATCGAGTGAATGTTTATACTACAAATATTTTTATGCATGGCAAATATATATTTATTTATTTATTATCTACAGAATATTGAGCAATTGAGCACAGTTCAGGACGACCCCACCTTCCTTCACAATTCTGTCGGCAAGCAAGACGTCGTCCGTGGCCACTATACTCTTTACGAACTTGAGATCAACGGCCGATATTTCCACCAAATGATTCAACTTTTCATGTTTCAAGCGGCGCGCAGTGGCAATGCATTGCGCAGCGAGGCGCGGGGTGATGGGCGCCAAACAGTGCGCGCCCTCGTGAGGCCTTCGAAGGTTGATTTTGGTGAAGGTTTTCTTGTGCGTCTTGGTGCCTCCCGCTTTCCTCCTGATGATGAAGAACGACGAGGAGGGGGATTCCGAAGTGAGCGTTGCGAGCATCGTGTCCACGTCGACCACGATACGGTTGCAAGGATTAACGCCTTTCATCTCCGAGGCAACCATCTCGACGATTGTGTCGTCTGCTTCGACGTGCTCTGGCGTGATGTGGAGGGAGACGGCGAGGCTGAGTGGGATTGTTGTTTTTTCGGTCCTGCGACGAGCGGCGAGCGAAGCGAGGCGACGAGTTAGTTTATAATGTTCGTCATACGAGGAGTAGGAGGAATAGCGGCACATCGTCGTCGCTTCGCTCCTCGCAGTTTCTCACCTCTTCTTCTGACTTTTCTCTACGTGCTTCAAGCCCGCGCCGTCCCAAAAGACGATTATGTGCGGGATCTTCGGGCTGATGTTGCTGTTTGTCAGAGACTGCAGCGAAGGAACCCAGTCGACCGTTAAAGTTGCGGTCTGAGTTCGTTGATTAAGGTTTTGGGGGGCAGAGGTGTTGTTGTACACGAGGGAGAAGGACGAGGGAGAAGAGTCTGATAGGGCTGATCTCTTCAAGCCAACACCGCCGAGGTTGGAACCGTCAAGGTACAGGGTGACGTCGTTGGAGAGGGTTTTGACGTTGTTGTTGCTGCTGGGGTGGGTGAACGTGCTCTCGCCCTCGGTAAACTTGGACTCCCACGGGGTTTTGTGCTTGAGGTATAGAGCGAGAGCTGCGCTGGCGTCCTCCGCGCTGCTGTGGCCATTTGAGCTGTTTTGGATCTGGATTCCGCCCAGCTGTGGGTGGCGAGCGAAGCGAGCCAAGGACGAAGCCCAGTTAGGAGCAAAGCGACGAGTTAGTATAGAATGTTCTCAGGGCGAGGGCATCCTCTTCGCTTCGCTCCTCGCAGTTAGTTTAGAATGTTTATATCGCCTTAGTAATCTCATCTCACCTCTTCCTCCACTAAATACTTGAGCTTTCGCTGTCGCATTCTCCGACCGTCCTTCTTGCCCTGGCCATCCATGAAGGGAGGATAAAGCGCCGTGTCCCTCGTCAACTTCGACGGGTGTACCAGCCTCAATGCCTCAAAGTCATTGAAAACAGCGTGCCCCACCACAATGTTCCCCGCAATAATCGAAGCGACCTCGGAGCGAGCGGTACTGAACGGGACCACCGGCACGCCGGGCAGGCCGTCTCGAATTACTTCCTTCGTGATCCCGGAGTATTTTGTCCTGTAGTCGGAGATTTTCTTTCCTGGGGGGGAGAGCGTTGGGGTTAGAATGGCGGTGGTGGTGGGATCGTAGTAATTTGGGGGTGGTTATTTACCATTCTCAGGTTTCACGATTCGGTCGTAAAGCACTTCGTAGTCATCTTCACTGAAAACGAAATTGGAATTGGAACTTGAGGCGGAGGCGGGGTGTGGGCGGACAATCGTCACGCGCGCTAGCATCGACTTGGAACCTGCTCGACCAGTCCCGACCATCTCACAGTCTATTCCGAGCACGGAGGAAACGGTAGTCGGAGTTTGGGCTGGAGAATGTGACGTTGTAGACGGTTTCGGGTTGGCGGAGGGGAGGCGTTCGGTGTTGGTCACCACGCCCCCGAGTTTTTTCAGCGTGTTTTGCACTGCGATGAGGACGGAGCCGAAGATGTAGGTTTTAACGAATTGCAGGACCGACGACATGGTATGCGTGGGACAGGAGGTAGGAAAACTTCGTTCACGTAGCGTTGTGTAGCGTCAGCGTCTTTTTCTTCGGCGGAACAGCTCCAAAATCGAGTTTCTTTCCAACTTTTTCTCCCTCACTTTTCAGAAAAAATACATAAAACAAGCCCCCCTCCATGGTCAACTCTCATGTTAATTACATGTTAAAATTCCTACCCCATACGCCACCCAAAATCAAATCCATTCCACCCCCAACCTCCCCCTTCCCATGAAGCTCCTCATCCTTCCAGTCCTCCTCACCCTAGTCCTCCGAAATAGTGTCGTTGCCTTGCCCAAACAGTCCGATCCCGATACCCCCTCCTCCCTCACCTCCCTTCCCCATGCCAAACTCTTCAAATACTTCAATCAAACCCAGTGCGCTCCTCCGTCAGCCGCACCCCCAAGCGTCCTTCCTCGACACTTGGAATCCCCTATAAATTTCATCCCAGACCTCCAGCTGGACATCCTCTTTCCTCGCGATGGCGAGCATGTCCTACCTTCTCAACTCTCCTCAAACAATATAGGCTTCGAAGTGTCTCTAACCCCAGGTGTTCACGCCGGCGGCGATGCGGCTGATGCTCCGAAGGATAACGAGCATTTTTTGTTCCTCGCTAAGGCGAATGGTGTACAGATATGCTTCCAGCTCGACAGTGGCGAGCCAATTTGCAGACCTTATTTTAAGCCCAGCGGCGTAGGATTACCTGAGGCCCTGGAGGTGGGCTGGCACCATATGTCGATGTGGGTTCAGGACGGTAGTGGTTTGAGGATAGGAGGTTGTAAAAAGCCGGCGATGACTAGGTTTTATGTGGAGGGAGAGGGAGAATGTGAGGGGGGGGGGGGGAGGAGGGAGAGGTGAGCGCAAGCGTAGCGAGGACAACGAGGAGCGAAGCGACGAGCTAGAAATGCTAGTAGCTGTAGCAGTCGACCCAAAGCCGAATGAAGCCTCGCGAAGCCTCACGAAGCCTCAACCCTTCCCAACAGCCAACTCTAACTCTAACTCCCCGCGCTTCGCTCCTCTCCTCCTCCTCGGCTCGCTTCACTCGCCACCCCCCCTCAGTGCATTATCCCCCCCACTTGCAAGAGCGGATGCCTATAAGGAGCCGAGATTATCAGTCAAGACGCCTCGTCCTCTAAACCATCAAATTCTTACCCCGATGCAACGATCGTCACTGCTGCAAACGAAGACTACGCTGACAGGGTGGCGAACCTGATCGGCTCGATCCACTATTGGGAGAAAGACAGGAAGATCCGAGTGTACGACGTAGGTCTCAGCCCCATGACGAGGCTGCTGATGGAGGGATGGGACAACGTAAAGGTGAGAACAACGAGGAGCGGGTGAGGACGAAGCCAGAGCGAGGAGTGAAGCGACGAGTTTGTTTATAATGGTTCTTGATGCGAGGAGCGTAATAACGAGTTGTATCCAGCCAACGCTCTACTTCTCACTAGTTTATAATGGTTCTTAGTGCGAGGAGCACGTAATTGTCTATTTTCAGCTCGTCGCTTCGCTCCTCGTTGTCTTCGTTCGCTCCGCAACGAGATGAAGCTACGTTGGTGGCTCATTGAATCATGCATCGTTGCTCAAAATTCTAACTCGCTCGTCGTCGCTTCGTTCCTCTCTGTCGCTCAGGTCATAACTTTTCCCGAAGAGCTTCAGCTGCCCCCCCACTTCTCAAACGCGCCGCTCGTGGCGTACAAGGCCTGGGCAATTTTGCACTCCGGACAGGAGAAGGGCGCAGTGGAGGGCGATTTAATACTTTGGCTCGACGCAAACACCGAATTGAGAAAGCCTATACATGCAGTTTGGGGCGCTATCGAGAAGAACGATTACTTCTTTACTCTAGCGGGCCACAAGTTCCCTACGTTTAGGTAAGAAGCTGCGAGGAGCGAAGCGACGAGTAAAGTAGAGAACGCGTTGTCTATGCTCGTCGCTCAGCTCCTCGCTACAAACACAATATTTGCGTTCGTAATCCACCTTTCCTACTAGCCTTAGAATAAATGCTCAAGCCGCTTGAGGAGTTCAATACGCAATTCTCATTTCTAACGCGTCAATGTTCGTCGCTTCGCTTGTCGCAGGACGATTCACGAAAAGACAATGACGTTTTTGGGATGCCAAGACGAGCCGCTGGTGGACGAAATCACTTCGGCGATCATGGGCTTCAAGATCGGGACGGTCTTGCACCGAGAGATCCTCGGGAAGATGAACTGGTGCGCCATGAACCTGAAGAAGTGCCATTACCCCAAGGGCAGCACGTGGCAGAACCAGGTATGAAGCTGCGAGGACAAGCCCAGTGAGGAGCGAAGCGACGAGCTAGAGGAGATAATATATGCAAATATGCAACTCGTCGCTTCGCTCCTCGTGGTCTCCGCCTCTTTCGTCGCTACGCAATTCTAACTCATCAACGCCGATCTTCACGCTCTTCGCAGAAGAGGGACCAGTCGGCACTCAACTGTTTGCTTCAGATGCGGGCGAAGACATTAATCGTCCATCGCGACCCGATTTTCTGGGCCTACGCCACCCAAAAAACTTTACTGGTTACGGAAGATGAGACGGATTCCAACTCGATAGGTGAGACGAGGAGACGGAGGGAAAGATAATTTGTGTTTGGAATTTAAGTTTGTGTGGAGGTTACCTACTAGTTTCGGGTATCCACACTTGGTAGTGGAAGCGCATCTTTTTTGTCAACCCCCTCATACCCCAATCTAACCCCGCCCGAACCCCCCCCCACGCCAAAACCCCCCACTCTCAAAACCCTCCCGACCCCCACCGCAACCCACTCCCCCCACATCCAGTGTTCTTCAGCCGTAGAGGAATGCCACCGCAGTCGTACATCCAGCACATCTCGCCCAATCCCCCGCCCACGACGAAATCCGAGGTCCAGATCGACGTCCATGGGTCCCTAAGTAGCGTCTGAATAACTTCTTTGAGCTCAAAACCGGGTCTCCCCCCTCTTGTCTTTTTTAGCCCCATTTCGCAATCCCCCCGCAATCCTCTCTCCGGACAAAACGTAGCACAATTACACGGACCCAGCCAAAGAACTCCTACCCGTAAAATCCCCCCGCACTCCAAGTGACATAGGACAAATATATATTGAGGTTCAGATAGCCTCCGTGTTGGCCACGCAAGGTCGCCACTCATGGAGATTGAAGTTGAATATGGCTCTCCATTATCGGGGTAACAGCAAAGAATTATTATTATTACGTGAAATAGACTGTTAAATCTACACACTTTTATGCTACCCAGTAACTTCGGTTCGTCGTTGCCGCCTCTGACTAAGGTGGGATCGTCGCCGGCGCTGGATAAGCTGAAAGGAGGAACTCATTGCCTCTCGAGCTGCGCAGGTCAGGAGGACATGACTTTCAAGCCCCTGGGTATGTCCCTAATCGACATTCCGCCCATCAATAACTCCAGCTTTGAGAACATGGTGTTGAGTTGTGACGAAGTCTCCCAAATTTCGGTCTACCAGCTGCGAATGACTTGCGAATCCTGCCTGAACATTCTCGAGCTCCTGAACTCGACCCTGGGCGACTGCACTAACCTGGTCACTGGGATGCTTTCCGTGAATAATCTGAATCAGGGTAGATACTGCTGCAATGTTATAATAGAGGGGGAGGAGGAGGTTCTGCAGGATTTTGCGATCACGCTGTCTGGGAGCCCTCAGGTGTCTGAGATAGAACACAAGGCCATGACGACCGGGTCATCGAGGTTTTATGAAAACTTCACCCTCCACCTCCCGCACGAGGAGATGGTCGATGCAAGGGGCGAGGGGGGGGGTTAAATGTAGTTCTCCCACGCCCCCGACCCTCTCGCCGATCCCTCCGCAGAACTCCCCGATGAGCAGCGGTTCGTTCGGCAGTGGGGGGGGGTTAAGAAGTCCGACGGGTGGAGTAAGTAGGCAGCAGAGAAATTCGAGCCCTTTGAGCAACTTTAAGAAGCTAACGACGATCCAAGCGAACGCTAACAAGTGAGTAGGTTGGTTTGGGGTGGTGGGGGGCGTGGGGGGGTTAGGGTTGAAGTGTGGGGGGGGGTTTGGCGGGGGGTGGGGGGGTATTTTTTTTAACCTTTATCTTGTCTAACTCAGTTTAATTTGTGTCGCAGGTTCGTTTTCAAGGTTAGCGACAGCTTCGACGGCAGCTCTCACATCATGAAGGAGACGACCTGCATGGAGACGAGCGAGAAGAAGAACACTTTGAACGAGTACAAGATCATCAAGGTGGGTACTGAAAGAGTACAAGACCATCGAGGTGGATTTTGCTGACAATTTTCTTTTCTTTGCAGGAGATTCACAAGAAAGGAAACGTCCCCGGCGTTGTCTTGACCCCCATCATGTTCGAGGAAGACGTGAGGTCCTCCATGATCTACAAAATGTACAAGATGGACCTGTTCAACTTCTTAGGCATCTACTGCAAGAAGCACCGCGTGGGCGGCGTTCCGGAGTCCATGGCTGTGGTTTGGTTGGCGCAGCTTTTAATTAGTTTGAGGGTGAGTGGGGGGTTTGGGGGAGGAACGAAGAGCAAAGCGACGAGGAAGAAGCCCAGCGAGGGGATAGGACGAAGCGAGAGTTGGCACAATAGAGACTTTAAATTTACCGTCGTTGTCTTCGCTCGCTTACCTTCTTTTCGTCGTCGTGAACTTTTCCTCGTCACAGGTTCTTGTAAATACCAACATCATTCACCGAGACCTGAAGCTCGAGAATATTTTGCTCGACGAATTCTCCAACGTCGTCATGACAGGTAAGGGGTTGTGGGAGTGGGGAGGGGGCGGGGTAGGACAGATAACAAAGGTCGTCCGCCTCCTACGTCCCGTCGTGTCGCTCCTACTCTTACACCTAATCCCCACTCCCGCAACACACACACAGACTTCGAGCTTGCTCATCAGTTTTCGGACACTTCCAACCCGCCCCAGGGTCGCAACGTCGAGATAGTCGGTACCCCCATGTACATAGCGCCCGAAGTAGGCAAGCAGGAAGTCGTTGACCTCCAGAAGAACGACATCTGGAGCTTGGGAGTCATCGCTTGGGAAGTAAGTATCTTGTAAGAGTTGTGTTTTGTGTTTAGTAGGAGGTTTGAGGCGTTCGGACGAGCACTAACACCAACAATCACCCCCACTCTACTCAGCTCGTCTGCGAGACCAACCCATGGGGCCTCTTCGTCGACAAGATGCACCCGTCCAAGATCATGGAGCACACGAACAACTCGAAGGGACCAGGCCCGAAGCCAAAGTTCATGTCCGACCAGTACTACAACTTCGTCTGCAACCTCATCCAGCCTAGGCTGCAGCGGTTCACCGTCGAACAGGCCATGAACCACCAGATCTTCAAGGACATCGACTTCGACAATGTGGACACGCTGTTTCCCAAGAAGATGCCGCACGCTGAGCTCATGTGTAATGTGGAATTGTTGGGGAAGCACGGTTTGAAGGGGGGTGCTGGGGTTGCGGGGG
>BLQM01000050.1:74253-92908 GCA_012489335.1 Triparma laevis f. inornata
CCCCCCCCCCCCCCCCTCCCTTAGATCGCTCATGATGATCGACCCCTTTGACGGCCTCACGGACGAGGACATCAGGACGGCGATATGCAACGCCAACGGACCTCGCCCGAGCCTCTTCGTCCCCGAGATTTCGTTCGATTTGCTCGTCAGGAGGCAGATCAGCAGGTGAGAAGCTGCGACGAGCATTAAGAGCATTAAAAACATTCTAAACTAACTCATCGCTTCGCTCGCCGCTCGCCGCAGGCTCGAGCAGCCCGGCCTGCAGTGCATAGACCTCGTCTACGACGAGCTCCAGCGCATGAGCTCCCAATGCGAGCCGACCGAACTACAGCGCTTCCCCGACCTCCGCGATCGCATGTGCGACACCGTGTCTAACCTGCTACGAAGATGCGTCAGCCCCACACAGATGATGATCTCGAACCTCATCAAGGTCGAGCTGGCTTACATCAACACGAGCCACCCCGATTTCATCGGAGGCAGCAGGGCCGTCGCCCAGCTGATGGAGAGAATGAGCAGGGAGGAGGGAGTCGAGAGCAGGTGAGGAACTGTGAGGACGAAGCCCAGCGAGGAGCGAAGCAACGAGTTGAATATCTTGCTTCGCTCCTCTTAAACTAGAGAACGCATTGTCTATGAACTCGTCGCTTCGCTCCTCGCAGGGAATGCGACAATTACGTTCGTAATTCATCCACCCTACTAGCGTTAGTCTAAACGCTCAAGTCGTTTTCACCTTCCCACCCAATTCTACCTCGTTAACTCAAAACGTTCGACTCGCTACGCTCGTCGCTCGCAGCCCCAACCCGCCCACCGCTCCCAACAAATCGGGGGATTCGGACGGACCCAGCACCCCCCAGGCCGACCACTCCGAGGGAGACTTCGCGGACGGCCACCACCGCGGCGGGGGCGGGGAGAGGGACGAAAAGGGGGGTTTGATGAGTTTCATCTTTGGCGGCAAGAAGGAGAACAGGCGCAGGAGTAGGTGAGAGAGATGAACAAAGAAAAAATAATGATTGATTCTAACACGGCTCGCTTCGCTCGCCGCTCGTTCGCTCGCCGCTCGTTCGCTCGCTGATAACTTTAGCATCGGAGGCATGGGCAGCCCCTCGAACATGGTCAAACTCCCCCAAGTTCCCGACACAATGCGAAACAACGAGATGCCCACCGACAGGGAGCGGATCGAAACCGAGATCATAAAATCTCTCATCGAGTCTTACTTCAACATCGTCCGAAAGAACTTCCTCGACATGGTCCCCAAGACCATCATGTACTTCCTCGTCAACCACTCCAAGGACAGCATCCAGAACGAGCTCGTAAGCGAGCTTTACAAGGAGAACGAAATCGCCGACCTCCTAAGAGAAACCGACGACGTCGCGCAGAGGAGAAGAACGTGCGCGGAAATGAGAGGACTGCTGGGAAGGGCGCTGGAGATTGTTAACGAGGTCAGGGACTTCAACACCTTCAAGTAAACGTGAACGTAGGGAGCGTAGGTCGCACGGGGGTATTGGTTATCACACTTAAAATAAAATGATTCAAGATGTTGTTCAAGGAAGAAGAAAAATGACTGGTTTGATGTTATTTAGTTTTTACTCGTGCCCTCGAATCTTCTCCGGAAAGTGAATCCTGAAATACATCATAACCTCTCTAGCGCATCCTCCCGCGTTCTCGCTCTCCTTCAGAATATCCCTGCAGAAGTGAGTTACGGCGTCGATTAAGGGTTCGTTCTTGTGGAGTTCGATGGTGTGGGTGTTGCCGTCTGAGTGGGGGAATTCGAGGTAGGTGTCTATGTTTTGGGCTTGGGCTTTTTGGGCTTCGGCCATTGGTTTTAGTTGGGCTATTGTTGAGGAGGACTTTTCCAGAGCGGCGCTGATTGGGGGTGGGGGTGGGGGTTGTGTTTCCTCCTGTTTTTTCTGCTGTGTTTCCTCCTCCTCCTCCTCCTCCTCCTTCTTCACCTCCTCCCGTATTTCCTCCCTAACCTTTGCCTTCTTCTTTCCTATGACGATCTTCTTCTCCTCCTCCCCCTTCTTGGCCATGCCAAGCGCCAGGAGAGTCTGGTCGACGCCTCCGAAGTATCCGTCCTTGCAACTTTCTATCTTCGTCTGAGCGCCCAAGCCAGTGCACCTCGCTACGCGGGGACGTTTGTACGCTTCCATCAAAACCCCATCATCATCCTTCGCCTTTGCATTGCACGCTTCCTCGCAAACTGCCCTAAAACCGTCGAAAAAAGCGTCAGTACAGATGTCACCGATCACGGGCTGCCCTTGAGCGAGCGCGGAGCGCCGCCATTTGTTGCAGGGGATCATGGGTCGGAGACTGTTGGAGTTGGGGGGAGTGTGGGGGGGTTAGGGTTAGAACGAGTAGTTAGGATCCTGAACGACATATATACAGTAGTAAGAGGGGTCAAATCGACGAGTCGAATCTCCTCTTACTATCTTTCTTACTATATATATATATATATATCTATCTTGGCTCCAGTCTCACCTCTCCGCCTCAATTTCATCACACCTAGGTTTACACTTGTGCGAATATGCGGGCTGTTTCTGCACTCGCCGCCGATCGTGGCGGGCGTGAGGAAGGTGAGGAGAGATTATTAGGAGGAGGAAGAAGAGGAAGTAGCTGCTGCACTGCAGTCCACTGCATTTAGGAGAGCATTTAGAAGAACGGAGCATGATGGCAACAGGCGTTATGTTGGAACGTGGAATGAGTTGTTTAAAGAAGATAGATGGGGGGGATGGACTGGGATGAATTTATTAGCAGGAGTTCTTAATAGTGAGGGGGTCGGATCCTGATGTGTCGTAGCGTCGGTGCCCGATAGATGGTCGAGAAAAGAAGATGATAACTTTTGATAACTTTTTTCTCACCACTCCCAGGGTTTCAACCACAAGGTTTATCCAGAGATTCGACTAAAATTGATTTTCGGTTTTATCTCGCGTTATCGAATATATTGTAGCCCACACGAATATCCCAGACGGCAACCTAGGTTATTTAAACCAGTACTGATTTTTAACTGACTTCTACGGACGGAGAAAAAGTTTTATTTAGTTTACGAACTTGGCCCCTCCCGCATTCTACATAGTGGCGGCGATTTCAGAATGAACGTCCACCAAATCGTGCACCGCTCAAGCCTACGGGCAATAAAATCCATAAGAACGGGCTCCGTGCATAGGAAAACTTTGGCGTACCCGTTTTCAAGTCACATTGGCGGATCAAAGGTGAGGAGACTGAGGCTCCCTCCGTTCAAAGCTTGTGGCCTATTATTTACAATTTACAACGTCCTGCTGCTATCTAGAGCCCCTGTTACCTTGGTAGTCTGCGCTCAAGATGACCGCATTTTAACGAATTTCTCGTTTGAAATCTCACAGTCATTATATAACCTCTCCCCAAAGCCACTGCAGATCGGTGCCCCACGAGGTTTTCTCAGATCACAATTCAATGTACAGCAATCAACCCTCGTCCAATTCCGCAGCAAGAGTACGGTTAGCACTCATTTAGATAGTATCAATAACAGTAGCAATATCACAATAGAAGAAACTTACTCCCGTAAAACTCCCCTCGAGCACGTCCTCCTGCGTCCAGGAATGTACGTCGGCTCAACTGCTCCCCGATTAGATCCCAACCAGTACATTCCCGAATTCACTTCGAGCACCGGAGAAGATGAGTTGATGGTGAAAATGGTCCCCTCCCCCACCCCCTTGATAACTCACCCAGCCCTGATAAAAATAATCGACGAAATCCTCGTAAACGCCTCCGACAATCTCCAGCGTTCAAAATCAACCACAACCCTATCCATAACCCTCAACCCCGGCACCCTAAAAGACCCCTCCGACCCCACCAGTGAGTTGTTTGTTTCACCTAAAATCAGTATAGTAAACAACGGTCCAACCATCCCTGTTTTGATCCACAAAACCGAAAAAATCTACCTCCAAAATCTCCTCTTCGGTCACCTTCTAACCGGTTCCAACTTCAACGATAACACCGGTAAAACAACCGGCGGCAGACACGGTTACGGAGCAAAATTGAGTAATATATTTAGTTCAGAGTTTGAGGTTGAATGTAATGACGTTGAGAATGGGAGGAAGTTTAAGGGGAAATGGAGGAATAATATGAGGGATATGATTGAAGAAAACGTTACTGAAAATGTTGAATCTATTGATCAATCGTACGCGGTACCTCATGATGACTCAGTTACGTTTAAAGGTATAAACAAAAATGCAGATTATACTCTCATAACCTTAAAACCCGATTTAAATGCCTTGAAAATAAACAACTCAAAAGTTATACCACCTGATGATCATTTAGCTATTATTAGAAGGATTGTTGATTTAGCGGGTAGTTCGAGTTTTAAGGAGGTTTACTTAAATGGTGAGAGGATTGGGGTGGGTGATTTTAAGGGTTATTCAGGTATTTTCTCGAACTATGATCCTATTTATACGAAAGTTAATGATCGGTGGGAGGTTGCGATTGCGCAGTGTACAGAAGGTGGAGGTCATACTAGTTTCATAAATAATATAGCAACAAGTAGAGGTGGAACGCACGTCAACCACATAATGGGACAGATTGTTAAGGCTGTGCAGGAACAGTTTAAGAAGAAGTATCCTAGTTTGGCGGTGCCGAGTGGTGAGAAACTGTCTCGGAGCGAAGCGACGAGCTGATAACGCGCCGTTTTTGCCGTTGCAGACGAACTTCGCAAGTAGCAGCAGTCCCAACGTCGATGCCAATTTCGTCTCTTCTCATTTCTAACTCGTTAACGCCAATCTTCGTGCGACTCGGTACGCTCGTCGCAGGGGTTTTGGTTAAGAATAATGTTAGGGTTTTTATTAATGGGAGGGTGGAAGATGCGGGGTTTGATAGTCAGAGTAAGGAGTTTTTGACGACGGAGGTTAGGGAGTATGGGAGTAGGGTGGGGTTGGGGGAGGGGTTTTTGAAGAAGGTTGTGGGGGGGGAGGTTTTTGAGAATTTGAGGAGGTGAGACACTGCGAGGAGCGAAGCGATGAGCTGGGAATGCTTTGATTCCGTTCGTTATTCAGCTGCGCTAAAAGCCCCAGTCTAGATATCGACGACACTATCACCGCTACGTAATTCTAACTCGTTAACAACAATCTTCATGCGACTCGCTTCGCTCGTTGCAGGATTGTGGAGGAGGGACAGAGGAGTAGGTGAGAACGACAAATAGGCGCGTCGAAACGACACGATGTCCTGATTCTAACACACTGCTGCGCTCGCCCGCCGCTCGTACGCTCTCAGATTCAGGAAATTGATGGAACCTAAAGCGAAGAAGAAAGGAATCAACGTGCCCAAGCTTGACGACGCGAATTGGGCCGGAACCGAAAATTCCCGAAACTGCACCCTCATTTTAACAGAGGGAGACTCGGCAAAGGCGCTCGCTGTCAGCGGCCTTGAAATCGTTGGGAGGGACGAGTACGGTGTCTTCCCGCTCAGGGGAAAGATCCTTAATGTTAGGGATGTGAGGTGAGAAACTGCGAGGAGCGAAGCGACGAGCTGACAACGCATGATTATTCATTCTAACTCGTCGCTTCGCTCCTCGATTGGGCTTCGCTCTCGCCTCGCTAATGCTCCTCGCTACGCTCGTCGCAGCACGAACGTGCTTGGGAAGAATTCGGAGGTTAAGAGCTTGTGCACTATTTTAGGTTTGGACTTCGGAAAGAAGTACGACACCGAGGAAGAAATGCAGACGCTACGCTACGGAAAAGTCATGGTCATGACCGATCAAGACCCAGACGGTTCGCATATTAAAGGCCTGATAATAAATTTTGTACGGTACTTCTGGCCGGCTCTTTTGATGGCTAAACCTAATTTCGTGGGGATGTTCACTACCCCGTTGGTGAAGGCTTTCAGGGGGAAGGAGGAGCTGAGCTTTGGGTCGATGGCGGAATATAAGGAGTGGAGCGAGAAAAATGAGAGGAGCGGGGAGGGGAAGAAATATAGGTGAGACGCAGCGAGGAGCGAAGCGACGAGCCGGGAATGGGAGGATTACGGGAGTAACAATGAGGCGGACCGATGTAGTTTTAGTCTAAATGCTCAAGTCGCTTGAGACTCCATGCGGAGCGAAGCGACGAGTAACGTAGAGAACACGTTGTCCATGATTTCAGAGCGTAGAGAACGCATTGTCTATGAATTCGTCGCTCAGCGACGAGCTGGGAATTCGACATTTACGCGAGTTACCATAACATACTAGAAATAAGTTATACTAACTCGTCGCTTCGCTCCTCGGCTCGCTTCGCTCGCTGCTCCTCGCTACGTTCGTCGCAGGATCAAGTATTATAAGGGTTTGGGGACTAGCACTAGTAAGGAGGGGAAGGAGTATTTTCGTAACATAGACGAGCATTTCAAGGAGTTCGAGTGGAGCGACGGAGACGGAGGGAGGTGAGAAAGAGAGGTTTGGGCTGAAAATTGGGGCCGTGCAATTCTAAATCTAACACATCAATCTTATAGGCTCGACATGGCGTTCGATAAGAAAAAATCCGAGGAGCGACGAAATTGGATCCTCGACACGTACTCGCCCACGAATATTCCCTCCTTCGGAGCGACAGTGTCGTACCAGCAGTTCGTCGACGAGGAGCTGATCCACTTCTCGAACGCTGACAACGTCCGGTCAATCCCTAACGTCATCGACGGCCTCAAACCCTCCCAAAGAAAAGTGCTGTACGCTTGCTTCAAGAAGAATCTGAAGAACGAGATCAAGGTCGCCCAGCTCGCGGGCTACATCGCGGAGCAGACGTCTTACCACCACGGGGAGCAATCCCTCCACGCGACCATCATCGGGATGGCGCAGGACTTCGTAGGTTCCAATAATTTGAACATGCTCTTCCCTTCGGGTCAGGTGAGGCGTAGTGAGGACGAAGCCCAGCGAGGAGCGAAGCGACAAGCTGGGAGTACGATATTTCGCCACTGTGAGGAGCGAAGCGATGATCATTAAGAATATTGTCAACTAACTCGTCGTCGCTTCGCTCCTCCGCTCGTCGCAGTTCGGCACTCGCCTCACCGGCGGCAAGGACAGCGCGTCTCCTCGTTACATTTTCACCAAGCTCGAGAAGGCGGCGAGGGTCGTTTACAACGAGCTCGACGACGGGTTGCTGGAGCGCCAGGAGGTGAGAAGAATTAGGGAAGACACGAGCATTAAGAACATTTAAACTAACTCGTCGCTTCGTTCCTCGGGCTTCGTCCTCGGCTCGCGCAGGACGACGGCCAGGTCATCGAACCGTTCTATTACGTGCCGATTGTTCCCATGCTGCTCGTTAACGGGTGCCAGGGCATCGGAACGGGCTGGTCGACGTTCATTCCCCCCTACAACCCTCACGACATCGTCGCGCACCTCCGCCACAAGCTTGGAGCGGGGGATGAAGAGCTGGAGAGGCTCGTCCCGTGGATCAAGAACTTTAAGGGAATGTACAAAACGAAAATAGAAGACGGAGTGTTGAAGGGAGTCGTGACTCGGGGCGTCGTGAAAAAGAAAACTGGCACGAGCGTAGTAATCTCCGAGCTGCCCTACAACAAGTGGACAGGGGATTACAAGGAAGTATTGGTCAAGATGAGAGACGCCAACTTGATCAAGGTGCGAACCTGCGAGGAGCGAAGCGACGAGCTGATAATGCGCCATATATGAACTGTGCAAGTAGCGTCAGTCCCAACGTCGACGCCGCTTTTGTCACTTCTCGTTTCTAACACGTTATCACCAATCATTTCATGCGAATCGCTTCGCTCGTCGCAGGGCTTCACCGAGAACAACACGACCCACGACGTCAACTTCGTCGTGCAAATGACCGGAGCTATGTTGAAAGAGAAGGAGAAGAAACTTCACGAGTTCTTTAAATTGGACACGAACTTGAACACCACTAACATGAACGCGTTCGACACGAACGGGACGATAAAAAAGTATGAGAACGCCGAGAAGATAATCGAGGATTTTTATAGTGTTAGGATGGACATGTATTACAAGAGGAAGGTGGATTTGGAGAAGAAGGTCGAGTACCAGACGAAGTTTGCGATGAATAAGGTGAGAGTGGGGGAAGTTTGGGAAATTTGTAGGTTTGTAGTTTGTACTAATACAGATTATTTACTACTTCAGGCTCGTTTCATCGAGGCGGTGACTTCCAACGAAATCGAATTGGTCACGGGAACGAAGTCGAGGGAAGAAATCGTGGAGCAACTCGCAGCCCTATCCTTCGATTCGAGCGAGGCGCTGGACCAAATACTGGTCGGCGACGACCAAACCCCCCCCAGTAGCCCTAATGCTAAGTCGTACGACTATCTGCTCAACACCCCTCTCTCCACCTTCACGAAGGAGAAGATCGCTCAGCTGGTCACCGAGGCAGAGGACAGGAAAGTGACGTTGGGGGAGTTGCGAGCCACCACCCCGGAAGAGATGTGGCTGAAGGATTTGGACGAGTTCGAGGCGCTTCTGCCAACGAAGGGTAGGGGGAAGGCGAAATCGAAAGCGAAAGCGTAAAATATGATGTTTACTTTTCATGATGAACTTTGACTTATTTTAATTTAGTAAATAAAAATGTTCCCACGCTCTTAAATTGCACCGGCACGTAGAGTGCCCACAAAACTATCGTACACTTTATGATATATTCCCACAATTTCTTAATTTCAACCCCCCCAATCCATTCAAACTGCTACTCGAGGTTCACACACTTGCACGCTGCACTGTCACTTGTTTAACAATGCTCGGTCCCTGCACTATCAGCACCAGCAGCGCCTTTATTAGGTCAGGCATCTGCTCCTTCCTCACGACCCCCCCTCCTCGAACTTCTCGAACGCCTCGTCCCATGCCTCGTCCCCGAAGTCATCTCCGTCGCCACTCGCAATCGTCGCCTGGACGAAATCCTTCGCGGAGGTTTTGGGAAGTTTATTTGAGTTTGAGGGATCGTAGCGCGCCCAGATCTCGTCGCTGACGCCCTCCACTTTTTGCGGGGAGGCTTCTTCCATATATTAGGGTGGGCGTGGACATTTTGGGGTTTGCTGTTGGGTGAAAGTGTGAGGTGTGGAAGGGCGAGTGGCAGGTTGGTTTTCACGAAAGCCTCAAAAAGGCCTGATAAATCACAAACCGTTCCTTAACATTTCAGCGACGCACGAACGAAGACGATCATGTCGAAAGTCGCGTTTCGCGTAGTAGCATGTGACGAGGAAGACGGTGACTACCCGGTGACTGAATTAAACACACACAGGTAAGGTCTAGTAGTCCGGCTTTCAAATTGGCCATGGGCTCAACTGTTGGAATGAAACTTGATTGAGCGAACGGAATAGTGTGATAGCCGCATTTGGGTGTAGGTGGTGTTGATCTAAACGCCTGGAATACAACAGTCCCCGCCCCCCCGCACTTAATCCCCGACAAACACGCGCCTGAAACCCACCAACTTACCCCCCATCACACCTCCCTCCCCCCATTACCCCCCTCCCGCTTCGCACCAGCCACGCCACCCGCGGCTGGCAATCCCCCCGCTTCTGCAACTACCCCCAAGAGATCGGCTTCGAGCTCGGCGTCGGAATCGACGGCAACGACCCTAACGGCAGCGCCTCCACCCCCGTAACCTCCTCCCGTCCCCCTGTCCGAATGAGACAGGTACAAATCCTCTCACACCAGTGTAAGATCGCTACGAAGATCGAGGTCTTCACCGCACTGGCGACTAGCTCGAACACTACGTTTCAGAACGCGCAGTTTCAGAGGTTGGGGTATTTGAGTTTAGATAGCAACGCGAGGAGTCAATTTCAGGCGAGGGAGGTACGAAGTCGTGGGGAGCGAAGCGAAGAGCTATGAATATGATATTAGCGCTCGTACTTCGGCTGTGCTAGTAGCTTTAGTCTAAACGAGCAAGTCTCTATCTTCGCTGCGCAATTCTAACTCGATAACACCGATCTTCGTGCGACTCGCTTCGCTCGTTGCAGCTGAAATCTGTCTACATAGACAGCCTCGCACACTTCCTAAAAATCCGCATCCACCGGTGCTACATTAACAAATTCAACCTTTACAACCAAGTTGGCATCGTGGCCCTCAACGTGCTGGGAGAGGACGTGAACGGAGCGCCGGGGCAAATGATGTCCCCAAGCGGAATGCTGGCGAGCCCCATGCCGATGCCGGTAAGGAGCCAACCCATGTCGTCGCCGGCGGTGGAGGATTACTCGTCCCCGCAGCCGGCAGGGCCGCAGGTATCTTCGTCGGACGTTTCCTTCGACGCGAGCTTCCCACCGCAGGCTGCCGCCATGATCAAAAGCATCTTAGCGGCGAAGGAGAGAGCGGTAGGCGGAGAAGACTTCGATTTAGCGGCGCAGCTCAAGGGCGCCGAGAGGGAGATCATGACCGTTGCCACGAAGTTGAGTACTTTAGAGGCGCAGAAGAGGGCCGCGGTTGTTAGCGAGGACTACGAGAAGGCCAAGAGTTTGAAGGGAGGGTTGGCTGATTTGAGGACGGAGGTGAGGCACTGCGAGGAGCGAAGCGACGAGCTGAGAATACAACAATTGCGCTCGAAATTCAGCTGCGCTAGTAGCTCTAGTCTAGTTATCGACGCAACTTTCATCGCCACTCAATTCTAACCCGTTAACGCCAATATTCATGCGACTCGCTACGCTCGTCGCAGGTAGCGGCGGCTATTGAGAAGGTCATGAACGAGTTCGCAGGGTGAGTGAGGGTTAAGGGACAGAGAGCGACAAGCAACAATAACCACTGTATAATAATATCGTTCTAACACGTCACAACAGCCTCGGAATCGACCTCTCCAGCCCAAGCAAACAGGAGCGCTTGCAGAAAGAAAGAGAGGCGAGGGAGGCCGGGGAGAGAATGAGGCAGGAACAGCTCTACCAGCAGCAGCAGGAACAAATGCGGATGGAACAAATGCGGCAGCAAGAGCAAATGCGGCAGCAGCAGCAAATGCGGCAGCAGCAGCAGCAGGCCTCACCCCTCCAGACACAAAGCCAGGCACCGCAGCAGCCCTCCCCCCAGGAGCTGCAGCAGTTCCAAGAGCAGCCCCAGGAAATGCGACCCTCGCCTCAACAGCAGGACTTCAACCAATCGGTGCAAAGCGTTGGCTACATGGAGGAGCCGCCGCCGCAGTACACCGAGGCGCCGCCTCCCTACGTCGACCCCATGGAGGCCCCTCTGAGGGGAGCAAAGGGAGCGTACCCTGCTGTAGGAGGTGCGTAGCCTCGAGGAGCGAAGCGACGAGCTGGGAAAGCTATATTCGAGTTCGTAAATGAGGCTCCATGAGGAACTATTCTAACACCTTAACAATAATCTTCATCAACTCGCTAATGCTCGTCACTACGCTCGTCGCAGGAGACGAGACCTCCGTCCCGCCGCCCAGCAACCTTCACGAGTCAGGGAATATGGCCAAGACGGGCGGAAGGATGGGCAGGAACATTCAGTACAACGAGAATATGGACAGCGAGGAGGAGGTGAGTGTAGTTGGTTGCGAGGAGCGCATTAAGACCATTATAAACTAACTCGTTCCTTCGTGCCTCGGCTCGCGCAGTTCGACATTAGTACCGATGATATTGGCGGAAGCCCCGCCAAGAACGACCCCCAACCTTTCCCCGAGGGCGTGCACCCTCTGGACAACATCCCCGGCGTCAACTCGGCCGACCTTCCGGAGCCCGACCCCATGCCGGCGAGCACGGAGGGCTACCCGTTAGACGTTTTAGGGTCATATTTGATCCGCTGCCTCCACAGCAAGAACTGGAGTCTGAGGGAGGCGGCGCTGGCGAAGATCTGCGTCATGATAAGTGACAACACCGTCCCCATCTGCGAGGACAAGCACATCGCGCCCTTCTGTAACGTAATCAAGAAGGGCGTCAACGACAGCATCTCTCACGTCATGCTCACGGCCTTCAATGTGCTGCAGGATTGCGTTAATGCCTGGAGCGACGGAAACATGCAGAGGAGCTCGTTGACTGGGTTAGATGGAGCTTTGATGACTGTCTTGACCAAGTTTGGTGACGCTAATGGTAAAATTCGGGGAGAGGCCAGCGCGACGCTTAGGTGAGTCGCAGCGAGGCAACGAGCTGGGAATGCGTCAAGTACGGTCTTAATGAGTCTCCATGAGGAGCGAAGCGACGATGTATTCGTGATATTTCAGCTCGTCGCTCCACTCCTAGTTTCGCTATCTCCACCGCTAACACGCTCGCTGCTCCTCGCTACGCTCGTCGCAGTTTCGTCGCCGACGCCTCCTGTGTCGGACCGTCACACGTGGCCGCCCTGATTATGAAACCTCTCCCGAAGAAGCAGGCCAACGCCCCCAAACCCATCGCGGCGCGCCTAGGCCTCTTGACCGAGCTCATTGATCGCTACGGAGTGAGGGACAACACGGGGTTGAGCGCAGCCGGAGTCATGGGTTTCGCCAAGACCGTCAACGGCTTCGCCCACACCAACGCAGAAGTGAGGAAGAAGACCAAGCAACTGACGGTCGCCGTGCACGCGCACATCGGCAGGGGCGTGGAGAAGTACTTGACGAGCCTGCGTCCCAAGCAGCTTCAGGAGTACAAGGAAGAGTGGGAGGACGTAGAGGACAGCGACGGGGAAGACGAGAACGTCGAGGTCGTCAACAAAGGAAGGGGACGAGGGAGGGGGAGGGGGGGTGGGAGTGGGGTGGGGGGTGGTGATGACAGTGGGGTGGGCAAGGCAGTCTTCAAGCCTGCAGAGGGAGAAGGAGGTGACCAGCAGTATGGGGACGAAGACGAGCAGCTGCCCGATACGTTTACCTACGAATGAAGAAAAGGAGTTGTATGTGAATGAGATAGATAAAAAAGAAGTGACTTTTAAACACAAGAAACTTCTAATATTTATTTTAACCAAGCCCGCTGAGAGACGAATGGCGACGAGCCGTGATGGCTACGACGTTCTTCGTCTTGAGCTGCACCATCAAGCTTTGTCCTCGACCATGAGGTCTGTTATGAGGGACTTGCGATAGTCGTTGAACCAATCGGGTTTTTGGGCTATCCAGATGGGAAGCCTCTCGTTCAACCAGACCTTAACTTGGTCGCCGACGAAAGGAACCCACTTCTGTTCGTTCCGAGAAAGGATTAAGTTGCGAGCCGCATCGTCGTTGGAATTGTCCGTGAAGATGTCGGAAATGTACTGGCAGGCCATCAACGTGCTGACGAACGTGTGCAGGTACTTGCGATTAATGGAAGAAAGGAATAAGGCGAATGAGCAGAGAAACGTGGCACAGCACGAAGTCATCAGGAACGTGATACGCGATTTCTCCTACGAGTTGTTCGATTCTTCGAAGAAGATTAGGGAAAGGAGACCAATCGCCATGGTGACTACGATACTAAACGTGAAGTAAGCGCCGCCGACCTCTTGTGGGTGCCTGAACTGAACGACGAGGGACCAGTCGACGGCCAGCTGCGACGAGCGTAGCGAGTCGCACGAAGATTGAAGTTAACAAGTTAGAATTGCGTAGCGGCGATAGGAGCGTCAACATCTAGACTAGAGCTACTAGCGCAGCAGTATAACGAGCGGAATTACCGCATTCCCAGCGAGGAGCGAAGCGACAAGTTCACATTGAAGTTAATAGCGCAACTGAATTTTGAGCGCAACTGTCGTATTTCCAGCTTGTCGCTTCGCTCCTCGCAGTTCTTCACCTTAATGAGGAAAACATTCAATACTATATTGAATATGCGTTTAGTTGGAGAGTTCATCGGGGCCCAGTACCAGATATCGCCCCTCATAAATTTGATTACGTAGTAGAGAGCCATCTCAGCGAGCAGAATCGCAATAGCGAAGCTGGTGCCTTTGGTGGAAAGCAGCAGACGGATAAAGCCCTGACCACGAGGTTGCACGACCTCATCAGGAAAAGGTTGAGGAAGATTACGACTTTTAATGCGCTGTTGTGTGGAATGTAGCCGTAGAATTTCGGCGTGCTCAGTCGGTTCTCTTGAGACACGTCCCAATCGTACGAAATCAAAGCTGACAAAAAGCCTGCAGTTGATATGGATGAAACTATGGCAAGGAGACTTGCGGTGTCAACCTGTGTAGAGCTTATGAGAGCCGCCATCTGAATTACCGTTGTTGGAATTGACTCGGCTACCATTTCGATTGTGCGATGGATGGTCAGTTCTTCATGCGAGCTGCAGAAAGTGTCAGCCTCACTTTCATAAGACATCGAGGCCCTCCACGCATCGACCCCAGGCTTGATCACGAAACAACGAGTTGTTCACGGAGCTGAATAAGGCGCGACTTCTTCGCATTCAAGATCGAGACGTGCAGAGATTGAAGGAAGAGGTTCGTGGACACGCAGGCCAGGGTTGCGTTGGCGTAGCTTCCTCTACTGCTGTTGTGGAACTTGAGAATCATCATGATGTCCTTGCCCATGTCGACAATGGAAACGATGGCTACGCTACGAGTGGCAGTGAAGGAGCCGTGTTAGATTTGTTGAGAGGTTGTCAGTACATCATCATCGTCGCAGTTTCTTCTCACCGGTCCTGTAAAGCTCAACTTTTTGGAATATTTTGTTCTCCTCTAAGAACGGCGCTATAGTCGCTAGCGTTGCTCCGAGGCTAGATGTTTTGCTCGGGATGTTGTCCGGGGCTATCTTGTTGGAAGCCATAAGTGGGGAGGGGGTGGGGGTTTGGGTTAACGTGGTTTGAGTCCCTCAAATGATTGTACCGACCGGCTGGGACGTCGGGAGATTAGGGGTGGGGATGGGGAGATTAGAACGAGCTGCGGGAAGTTTCTACCGTACGGATCTTTGATATTTCTGGCAATGCAGGGGAGAGATCGATTGCAGAGTGTTATAATGTTGTGGGTTTCGATCGCGACATGACACTAATGAGACATGACTCCTCTTCTCGCGCTCACTTTCGGAGCCCTTTTGTTCCTTGCTTACATCGTGGTATGGCTGATCATGTCACCGTATCCCCTGTCGCTGCCCTTCTCGCTATTAACCCTACTAAGGTTTTTGTTCTCCCTCAAATCGACCACGAGGATGGTAAGGAAATAGGGTGTGGGTTCATTCTTTGGCTGCGGATTTTTCTGAAGTACTACGTTACAGTGACGGATTCATGTTTAATAGACCGCTGTATCAGCCCCGAGGCCCTGATCGACTTAGGATGGAACCCCCCTTTGGATTAACAATGTCACCGTCATACAGGGCTCCCTCCGTCATCGGCATCATCACATGAAGATGTCGAGTCAGTGTCGGCCCATTCGCTCACTTTCACTCACCGCAACCCCCTCCAGGTCCAGCGCGTGCCGTGGAACACCATAACTGTGTGGGAGGCGCGCGTCAAGTCCACCCCTGGCAACAACTTCATGGTTAACTTGTCCAACAACACCACCTTCACGTACAAGTCTGCGAACGATTTGAGTTTGAACATCTCCGCCGCCATCCAGAGCCTGCCCGGATGCAAGTGCGCGGTGAGGCGAAGCGCTACGAGGAGCGAAGCGACGAGCTATAGTAAGCGCTTTATTCTAATTCGTCGCCTCGCTACTCGGACTTCGTCCTCGGCTCGCTTCGCTCGCCGCTCGTCGCAGGCTCTGCTGATGCCCAGCTGCGCAGAGTACGTGTGCCTATGGCTGGGGCTGAGCAGGGTTGGCTGTACGGCTGCGTTGATCAACACCAACTTGATGGGAGCGGCCTTGGTGCACGCGGTCAAGACCGCCGTGGGGGAGAGTGAAAGTAAAAGGGTGGTGGTGAGTGAGGAATTGGTTGGGAATGTTGAGGCTGTGAAGGGGCAGTTGGGGGAATTGGGGATTGAGGTATTGGTGTATTATCATGTTAGTGGGAAGGTGAGAGGAGGGGGAGCGAAGCGATGAGTGAGAGCGAAGCGAGGATGTCCCAATTCTAACTCCTCGTCTGAAGGTTTCCGGATTTAACAAATTATTGGCCCAAACTTCCGGAATTTCCATCGACCAGGAGATGGTCCCCGTTAGGGCCTGGAAGAGCGATCTTTTCTACATCTACACCAGCGGCACCACAGGGCTGCCGAAGGCGAGCAAGATCAACCACCTGAGGTTCTACATTGCCGGATTGATGTGAGGCACTGCGAGGAGCGAAGCGACGAGATGGGAGTACGATATTTACGGTCGTAATTCGTCTACGCTAGTAGCTCCAGTCTAGATATCGACGCCAGTAACACCGCTACGCAATTCTAACTCGTTAACATTTATCTTAATGCGACTCGCTTCGCTCGTTGCAGGTTCAGCAAGTTGTGCAGGGCGGGGACTAGTGACAGGATTTACTGTGCTTTACCGCTTTACCACAGTGCGGGAGGCATGTTGGGTGTTTCGGGTGCAATATGCGCAGGTAAAGGAATGGGAGGACGAACAAGCGAGCGAAGCGAGCCGTGTAAGATTTGTGAACTGGATTGGTTAGGCCTGGTTTTTGCTCAGATCTTTTCGCATCCTATTTGAAAGTTCCCATTTTTGCTCAGATCTTTTCGCATCAAATCGAAAGGCGGAGGAAAAACAAGCTTTACTACTTGTTTCTAACTCGTTAACTCATTTCAGGCGCAACGATCGTGCTGAGGAGTAAGTTCTCAGTGAGCAAATTGTCGTCGGACATCGTCACGAACAAGTGCACCATCATGCAGTACATTGGAGAATTCGCAAGGTTTGCAGTCAACGGAAGTAAGACTCCCGAGTTGGACGCGTTGGCGGGGAAGACTTGCAGGGTCGCTTTCGGCAACGGCATGAGGCCCGAGGTTTGGTCCGTCTTTCAGAAGAGGTTCAATATCCCCAACGTCATCGAGTTCTACGGATCAACGGAGGGCAATGCGACGTTAGTGAACAACACCAACGTCGTGGGAGCGATCGGAGTGATCCCGTGGTGAGCGAAGGAGGAGCGAAGCGACGAATGAGAGCGAGTGAAGCGAAGCGGGATGTGTAGGTGTTTACGCCTCCATAATTCTAACTCGTTGCTTCACTCCTCGTCTAAAGGTTCGCCAAGTTTTTGTACCCGGTTAGGTTGGTCAAGTGCGACAACTCGGATGGAGTTCTGATGCGGGGGGAGGATGGGTTGGCGGTTATTTCCGAGCCGGACGAGGTGAGAATTTGCGAGGAGTGAAGCACGAGGAGCGAAGCGACGAGCACTATTTGAAAATTCTTCTTCGTGTTTTGCTCAGATCTTTTCGCATCCCATTTGGAAGTTCCTATTTTTAGAACATTATAAACTAACTCGTCGCCTCGCTCCTCGGTTCGCTTCGCTCGCCGCTCGTCTTAGCCCGGTCATTTACTGGGTTTGATCAAGGACAACGATCCTACAAGGAGGTACGTAGATAGGCGAAACGTAAGTGAAGTTAATACTTCCGGTTTTTACTAACGCCAATGTAAATGTTGCAGGTTCGACGGCTACACCGACAAAGCCGCGACCGAAAAGAAAATCGTGAAAGACGTCTTGACCAAAGGAGACAAATGGTTTGCCTCCGGCGACCTCCTAAGGTCTGACGGTTTCGGTTTCCTATTCTGGGTCGATAGAATCGGCGACACTTTCCGCTGGAAGGGGGAGAACGTTAGCACTGCCGAGGTTGCAGCGGCGTTTATTTCGGAGGGAGGGGAGAGGGAAAAAATCGACGACGTTAATGTTTACGGAGTGGAGATAGAAGGGAAGGACGGGAGGGCGGGGATGGGGAGGGTGGCGTTGAAGGCGGGAGTTAAGCCGGGGAGTTTGGATTTCGGGGAGCTGTACAAGGAGCTGGCGGGGGAGCTGCCAGGTTACGCCATGCCAGTGTTCTTGAGGATTCCGCTGAAGGTGGCAGTGGCGGAGGAAGGGGAGGCCATGACCGGGACTTTCAAGCACAAGAAGGGACCTCTTCGAGACCAAGGGTTTAGTTTGGAGGCTGTGGGGGGGGAGGAGGCGCTTTACTTTAGGGACGATGGGTTGAAGGTTTTTGTTAAGATGGATTTGGAGATGGAGAGGGGGATTAGGGAGGGGAAGATTAGGGTTTAGTTAGTAGGGGGGTTGTGGGGGGGTTGCTTAAGTTGAAGAATTGGGGATTTTTTGGATTAGAAATTAATTATAATAGTTATAAATTATTAATGTTCCGCCCGAGTACAGGCCACTGTAGCATATTACATGCGAGCAACCTAAGTGTCTAAGTCCAATATCTTACACCGCACATGCAACAAGACTCCACGATGCCCCCCCCCTCCTGTTAGAGTTCCCTCCTGTTCCATGGAATCCACGCAAGGATCGCTACCACCAAGTTTCGAAGGATCGCAACTATCCGGGTACTCCAGGCACAGTTGCTCGTACTCATCGCAGGAAATGTCGCCATAAAAGACGGCTCAGGTGTTGGAAAGAAAGTCGGGGTCGTTTTTGCAGAAGTACGGGGCACCGTCACAGAGGCCGCAGGACTTGGAGCAGCTCACTTTGAGCTCCTCCTCGAAGCCTTCATCGAAAAATCATTCATCGAAAAAGCATGGGTGGTCTGCAACAGCGCAACAACTTTCCCCCCAACCAACGCACGTGAGAAGTCCCCCGTAAAGACCTTCGTTGTCCACGCATTCAACGTTGACGTCGCCGTGGTCGTCGTGGACACCGCCGAAGGCAGTGATGTCGATGGGGGAGAGGACGAGGTCGATGGAGGCGAGGACGGCGGCGATTTACATGCTTGGTCTGGGTGGGCAGGGAGGGGGGCGGGGTTAAACAATTTGATTTTGGATTATTTTGCAGATAGCGGGGTTTGGGGGGGGGGGGGGGGGGGG
>BLQM01000050.1:93441-109588 GCA_012489335.1 Triparma laevis f. inornata
GGGGGATGGGGTTAGGGTTCGGTGGGTATTTTTGTTTTGTTTTGTTTTGGCCCTATTTGGGTGGAATCGAGGCAGGAGTGGCGGGGGGTTGGGGTTACGAACCTTGTAAACTTTTCAGCCTGAATTTGGGTTTAGTTTGGGCTTTCGTCAAGATTGAATTGCTTGGGCAAATAGGGCGAGAAAGAGAGGGCAGCGCAGAAGAATATAAGAATTGCACCATCGAACTTGTCGATTGCTCTGCGAACGATCGTGTCAAAAGATCAAGGCATATCTGGGTCGGGGGGCATGAGTGACGATGGAAAAGAAGGAGAAGGGATCAAGCATCGAAAGTTGGGGTTTTACGGCAATGAGACCCCGCGATCGGTTCACGAGTATGCTAGTACTATTGCACCGTATGATATTGCGAATGATGATTGGGAGGATGATTTGGTGGCAGGTGGAGCAGGCTGGGATGGGGTATCTGCGACGAGGTTTAGGGGGAATAGGTATAAACGGATGGAGGGAGTGCAGCGGAATAAGCGGGGAAATATAATACGGACATGAGGGATAGTAGGTTGTCAATATAAGACTGGTGACTCGACAAAGATGAAGAATCATAAGGCTGCGAAGCATGGGATCACTGCGGTCTGGTTTTCATGAGATCAAGATAATTGTGACTACAAATCCAAGCAAGCAATCAACATAAAACAACACAAACGGAGTATTCACAGCATTGGCGTCGTTTGGCACGAGTGCGATTCATGCGACCATAAAACAAAGTACGCAAACGCCCCCAAAGTACACAAACAACGAAAACACAACATTGGTGTCGTTTGGCACCAACGCGATTTATGCGACCACAAAGCCAAGCGAGCAGGCACCCTCAAACGACACAAACAAGATATTCACAATCTAGACGTAGTTTGACACCACTACAATTCACGCGACTTCAGAGCAAAGCAAGCAATCAACCTCAAAAACCACAAAAACAATATTCACAACATCAACGTCGTTCAGCATCACTGCGATTCATGCGACTACAAGTGCAAGTCAGCACGCAACCTCAAAAGACACAAAAAACGAAAACACTAATTAACGAGGATCTTTTGGGTTTTAAATACAGTTACGTTCTTATTTCGTTCTTATTTTAATTTTATTTATACATTAAATCTATCGTTATATCTCGTCCTCCTTCCCACCGCTTCGGTCACCATCGCGCACATATCTCCAAACAAACCCCGCAAACCCCCAGTACGCCACCCTGCAAAACCCACCGAACCACCAGCTCCATTCCAAATCTTTCATATAACTAGAATCGCACAACACCCAAACCCATCCGACCTCCATCAACCCTCCACCAACCCCCAACCTCGCACACCCGAACTTCTTATCCCGACACAAAAACCACGCAGACGATACCAAGCAAACAAGCCAACCCACAAGCGCAACACACTGCCCCGCTTCATCGAAAAGATGAACCCCCGTGCACTTCACAGGCTGCTTGCTTCCGGTGTAGTCCGGATCCCAGTCGGGACAGTCTATGCGCATCCATGGGGAATTGGCTTCGTGACGGGTTACGTTTTGTTGTGTTGTTGTGTTGTAGGTTGTTGTTTCGAGGTAGCGGATTTCGGTGCGCATCCCGAACTAGAAGTACCTGGAAGGAAGGAAGAGAGTTGTGTTGAGTTAGAGCGCAGCCCACAATTAATTTTGAGCCAGAACCGCGGTGGCAAATTAACCCGGAGCTAGTCCCCCAATTAATTTTAACCCGGAACCGCGATCGCAAATTACCCGGAGCTAGTCCTAAATTAATTTTAACCCGGAGCCGCGATCGCAAACTAATCCGGAACTAGCCTACCCATCATTTGAGTCGTATGATCAAGAACTTACCTCTGACGAATGGATTTAATGAGTTAGAAGGATTGAACGTTTGAAAGGAGTTCGAAGAGTGGGAAGCTGCAGTCGCAAATTAACTCGGAGCTAGCCCCCCAATAATTTTAACCTGGAACCACGGTAGCAAATTAACTCGCAGCTAGATTGGAATGTCGTGTCGAAATCGAGACGACCAACGTTGACGGCATCTTCAGCGCTCTTGTGCTGCGGGCGGCGTCAGCGTACAGCGGATTCTGTCTGTCCGAGAAATCGTCGAAGACTGGTTGCTACTGAAGCATATAGAGACTCAGAAGGCCTACGTAATTTATCTTGCTTTCCGTCGAACGGAATCTTCGAAGATGGGCAGACTTTAAGACGTCTTGAGCGAGCAAGATGACCATGAGACCTTGGCTTACCAATAGAAGGAAAAGAGGAACAAGAAGACAGCCGCGAAATTGGATTTGGAGCAGGGCATTTTAGAGGATGGTGGCGAGGGCATTTATGAGCAACCCCCGGCACGTTATTGGCAATGAATTGGAATTTTGACGATATTTTAGTTCTTGAGTTTTTGTACGTGGGGTTTTAAGAATTGTTATTGTGGCTGACGACAACTACGCCATCACTTAGCTCAAATATTTGCTTTTAACCTTGCCTGGAGTTTGTTGAAATGTTTTATGGACGAATTCACGATCGAGATCTCCCGGCCCGCCCGCAGCCTCTTTTTTGGGCGATTTTGACGACCACTCGAACACGACAGCGTGGAATCGCGAGTATTTCGCTAAATAGTTTGTTGGAAAGCGTCACGTCGTTGCTCTTACGCCGGGTATCTGCGTTGTTGAATGTTTCCTGCTCGTCGTCGATGCCAATGTGGAGCCGCCTCGAGAATCCTATTCGGCTTCACTCTAACCCCCTTTCTACACAGACTGTCATGAACACAACAGCTACGAGCCGTAGCGCCTTCCCTGGCCCCAGCCAAAGCCACAACCAACCTCAGCCGGGGGGCAACGGAAGTGTCGATCCTGCCGCTACCAACAACAATGTCAAGGCGGGTGCAGGTGATTCCTACTTCGTGGATGCCAAGAAGGGGGAAGTTAATGAGTTGAGGACGCTTTTGAGGACGTTTAGTTTGGAGAAGACTTTGACTAGAAAGCGCGAGATCATTAAGAAGGGTGAGTGGGTGGGGTTTCGAGCGAGCGAAGCGACGAATTGAACGAGTTCATTTGGTTCGCTCCGAGTTAATAGAAAACGCGTTCTAACTCCTCTAAACTCCTTCGCCCTCCCCCAACCCCTGACTCAGTAATCGCCTACATGACCCTCGGAATCGACGTCTCTCGCCTCCTCCCCGACATGCTCCTCGTAATCGAAACCCGCGACCTCGTAATTAAAAAAATGGTCTACCTCTACCTCTGCACCTACGCCTCCACCAGCGAAGAAGTCGCCATCATGTGCATCAACACACTGATGAAGGATTGCAGTAATGATGATCCGATGGTTAGGGGGTTGGCGTTGAGGAGTTTGACGAGTTTGAGGTTGAAGAGCGTGGTGGAGTATGTTATGGAGCCGTTGAGGAAGAGGTGAGGACGAGACAACGGCAACGAGGAGCAAAGCGACGAAGATTGAGTGTGTTTAGCTGAACTCGATTACGAATCCTTTCTAACACTGTACGTGTCTCGGCAGCCTTGACGACGCCAACGCCTACGTTCGCAAGACTGCGGTGTTGGGCGTCCTGAAACTCCACGACCTGTCCCACCCAGTCACGACCTTCCTCCCCCGCCTGACGGAGCTCCTCGATGATTCCGACCCCGCCGTTGTCTCCAACTGCATCTCCGTGCTGAACGAACTGAACGCCGACACCGGCGGCATGGAAGTAACCAGGGACGTGATGCTCAAGCTTTTGAACCGCCTCGGAACCTTCAACGAGTTCGGCCTGGCGGAAGGTAAGAAGTCACGTTCGAGCAGCGAGGCGATGAGCATTACGAGAATTACGAATATTCAATACTAACTCGTCGCTTCGCTCGCCGCAGTCCTCAATTTGCTGTGCAGATACACTCCGACGGACAAAAATGAAACCTTCCAGATCATGAACCTGCTGGATCCGGTTCTGCGGACTAGCAACTCCGGGAGTGTGCTAGCGGTCATTAAGAGCTTCCTGCATCTGACCAACACGATGGAGGAGTTGAGGCCGATGGTTTACGAGAGGGTCAAGCCGCCGATTTTGACGTTGATCGCTGGAGGAGGGCCGGAGCAGAGTGAGTCTGCGAGGCGAAGCAAATAGTAAGGTGTCAACATCCGTTCTAACGTCGTCGCTTCGCTCCTCCTCGCAGTCTACGTTCTTTTGAAACACGTGAAATACCTCTGCGAAGCCAACCCCGGCATGTTCGACAACGAATACCGCCAACTCTACGTCCGCTACAACGAACCCACATCCATAAAGTATTTGAAGCTGAGTATTCTCCCCAAGCTGGCGAGCGCTGACACCGCGGTGGACATCATCACGGAGCTGTGCGAGTACGTTAGTGAGAACGATATCAGGATGGCGAAGCTGGCGATCGAGGCTATTGCGAAGGTTGCGACGGAGAGGGCGTGTCAGGGGACGACCGCGGGAGGGATAGGAGAGATCGTCACTGGGAAGCTCGTGGAGGTGAGGGGGGGGGGAGCGACGAGGACGTGAGGATGTGGACATGCGCGATACTTCATTCTAACTCGTCTCCTCGCTCGTCGGCTTGCTTTGCTCGCAGCTCTGCTCGCTAGACGGAGGACCCGTTAGCAGCGCCGCCGCGTGCGCCCTCAAGGACGTTCTGCGAGCGCACCCCAACTCTCGGTTCAGCGTCGCGCCAGTGCTCGGCAGGTGCCTGAAATTGGGAGGGGAGGAGAAGGGGAAGGCCAGCTTGGTTTGGATGATCGGAGAGTTCGGGGACATTGTTATCGAGGTGAGACGAAGCCCAGCGAGGAGCGAAGTGACGTGCATTAAAGAACATTTAAACTATCGAGGAGCGGAGTCATGCAAGTCGTCGCTACGCTCCTCGCATTATGAACAGTTAAACTAACTCGTCGCTTCGCTCCTCGGCTCGCTTCGCTCCTCGGCTCGCTTCGCTCGTCGCTCGCTACGCTTGTCGCAGGCGCCTTACGTGCTCGAGAAGCTCGTCGACTCGTGGGACGAGAACGAGGAGCTCGTGAAGCTCTCCCTCCTGACCGCGTGCGTGAAGCTCTTCTTCAAGCGCCCCCCCGAGATGCAGGCCATCCTCGGCCGGCTGCTGACCCACGCCACCAACGACGTCTCCTCCCAAGACTTGCACGATAGAGCGCTGCTGTACTATAGGCTATTGAAGGCCGGGCCGGAGAAGGCCGAGAAGGTGGTTAATGGAGGGGAGCAGGTCATCGAGCCCAGCAAGGGATTTGCCGAAGACGACGAGGAAGCGACCATCAAGGCGCTGCGTGAAGGTGAGCGAGGAGCGAAGCGACGAGTTTTCGTTTTCGTTTTCGTTTTCCTTATTCCATAACTAACACGCTCGCTTCGCTCGCTGCAGAGTTCAACACACTGTCCATCGTGTACGGTAGCAAGAGCGCCCACTTCATTGGAGAGCAGTACCGCCTCGGATCGGCAAACCCCGTGGCGGAGATTACCGACGCCTTCGCCAACACATCCGTCGCCCCCATCCAGCCCGACGTTACTGCCGCCCCCACCCAGCCCACTCCCGAACCACCCCAATCAAACGATGACGCGTACGCCGATTTGTTGGGCTTCGCAGATTCACCCCCTACCCCTCCCTCCGCCTCCGTTCCCGCCGCCGCCCCCCAAACTTCCGCAATGAACTTAAACAAATCCTTCGCCATCGACGGAGGCAAGTTCCAGGGCATGTGGCAAAGCTTGCCAGAAGCCTCATCGTCGATGTCCGCCATGAGCAAGAACTACACCGTGGGGGAGATCGATGGGTTATTAACGGGGGTAGGAATTTTGACCATGGCAAGCGGAGAAATGGACGCCGAATTCAAATTCTTCTTGTACGCGCAGGACGTAGACACGGGGTCCGTGTATTTACTGCAATTAGTCATCGACAAAATGTGCGAACCGAGAGTCTGCTCGTTGAGCATCAAAACGGATACGGGGGGGGAGGGAGCGGAGGTCGTGGCGAAGATGCTAGGAGGGGTGCTGGGGAATGCGGGCATGTAGTTTAGTTTGGGGATGTTGAAAGTATTAAGAGTAAAAACAAACGGAAGAAAGAAGATGTTAACTTTTGAAATCGTGAAGGGATATTTTTTTGGGGATGTGTAGGAGTAGTTGTTTTTTTGGACGGAGGAGAAGTTGTAAAAAAAACGGAAAGATGAAATATTTTTGATTAAGAAAAAAACGTGATGTTCTTCAAGATTGATCCTCAATGTATCCCTCAGGCAACTCAATCTCGTTGCGCCAGTACACCGCCAGTACGCCGCCAGTACGCCGCCAGTACGCCACAAATACGCCGCAAATACGCTGTGGGAGGAGTTGTACCGGAAGCTAATCAACTCCAGGTTCTCAATGCTGTTGTCGAGCTTGTTGCCAGCCTTGCAGTGGTTGGCGATCATACTCCACTTGAATGGAACATTGTTCGGAGTGCGCGCTCCAAAGAGGATCGCCACCATGCGGTGGACGGACATATTCCAATTCCTATAAGAAGAGTCGTAGATGGTGGTATACCCGTTGTTGATGCTGATGGTAGCTGCGAGAGCGAACGAGTGGATCCGTCGGCGAAAGTGAATTCGAGCTCCTCGAAGTCTTCGAGCAGTGACAACAACTGGAGATGAGACTACCATCTCTATGCACCGCCCGACTTGCGAATATACGCGGCGGGAAGTCCAGGTCGCGGCGGAGTTTGCTGTGAAGGGAAGGTTAGATTTGGTAGCCCCACATTTTTCTCACTTCAAGATTTCTGCGTTGTTACGCTTTCCTACGCCTCTTCTCTTCCTTCCAAGTAGGGACCGCTCCTCAACATACTACTACAGTCAAAGTCTGAATACTAAATTTCTCTCCTCTGTCGCGCTCCATGGATATACTCTCAAACGCCTCCCGTCCATTTTCTCCCTCCGTCGATAACTTTGTGATGATAAAGCTGAGGACGGCTCCTCTCGGAGCCGTCCTCTCGGGCTATCTCTCGCCCATCATAAATGTAACTGGCTTTTAGCCCGCTGCCTGCAGCGCCACCATCGCTCTAATTTCCCGAAACGCGCTTTCCCTTCCTCTCCGATAAAAATGCCGTCGTGCCTCTCTAACCCTCCGCTCCTCCCTCCACTCCCCCTGTCAGCTTCTGTCAATACTCCCCTCATAATATCAGGCGGACCTACAATAAAACTCACCCCCCTCCCCTCCCTCCATTTCAAATATAATCCTGATCCCGATAAATGCAGACGAGGAGATAAGCAAGTTTCGATTTTCGATCTCGACGTGCTTCCTGATAATCGCAGCGGTAGCTATATTGCGTCGTACTGGATTCGGATGGTAACGTTTAGAACTAGGAGTGGTAAAGACGTTGAAGTCGAGTATTGCTTTTTAGTCGCACGAGCGGCTATACGTGGACGAAGGGTAGTAACGGAAGAGGTATATATTTATACGGATTCCCCTAAAGAATTTTCACTTTATTTGATTTTCGACCACCTAGTCGAAGATAAATTAGATAACGTCTCGCTTGCATTGTCACTAGTCGCCATGGAAACAACGTCAAAGTAGCCGTGGTTGCGAAGGTGAAGAAGAAGTTGGCGGCTGCTCTAGGTGAGATAATTGGGGACGTAGCGATGATGTGAATCAGAAAAAAAATCCAACTGAAACATTTCCACCTCAGAAGGTTCCGACTCCGACTCCGACTCCGACTCTTCCTTTTCGTCCTCTTTGTCCTCTTCCTCTGCCTTCTCAACATCGACTCCGACGACGCGCCCTGGAAGCAACACCACGTCCTACAAAACCACCTACGACCACCACGACATCGTTCGCATCGGAGTCCCCATCTACAGGTCATCCGATCTCCGCCACAGAGACCACGGGCTCTGAAGCCGTACTACTATACTACCACGACGGGAGGTGGTACTTGAAGAACAAGGCGAACTCGGTGAACAACACATAAATCACAACAATAAAAAATATAAAGTATTGTAGATAAAACTTCAACCATTACTATTTTAAACCTTTATTATCGTTATTATCATCGTCGAGTGGTATGCCCTCGTTAAGGGCGGTTAGGAATTCGTCGACGGCCACGTCTATATCGTCTTGTTCGTGGTCGCTTTCGGAGAAATCGCTCTCTTCGCCCTCGAAGTCGTCGGTATCCCAGTCCTCCTCGTTTTCTTCTTCGTCGCTCGAGCTGCTCTCGTCGTCGTCGCGCGGTTTTTTTGGGAATCTCCCGGAAGGTTTGTAGACGTTGATTTTGAAGAAGTCGATGACGTCTTGCACGGGGGAGGTGGGGGCGGAGGATTCGGTCGCTTGGGCCGTGAATATTTCTGCGAGAGCGGCGAGCGGCGAGCGAAGCGAACCGGGTTAGTGGAGGGGATAGACCGATAGGATTGTTGCGTCGTGAGCAACGTTCATTCCTCACCTGCATCTTCGTCTATGTCCTCGTCCTCCTCTTCGCTCACATCTTCCCACTCCTCTTCATCCCCTCCATCCCCATCTCCGCTAAAGTAGACGTCAGTTCCCTCCCGCAAATCAGGCAAACCTATCAAGTTGTCCTCTTTCACCGTACAAGGGTGCCAGCCGCAGCACTTCTTGTGGCCCTCCTCGATTCCCTTCTTACGACAATGCGCCCCGCAATACCTAGCAACCCCGCACTTGCACTTTTCGACCGTTCCGCCGCAATTCTTGTGGAGCTGATATACTTTCAACGTTCGTAACCTGCACTCCCTATCCCAGCACAAACTCTCGGTGTAGTCGTCCCTCGAGAGGAACTTTACGATTTCCAGGACGAGCTGCAGCGAGCCGAGGAGCGGAGGGTTAGGTTAGGATTGACTAGCGACGAGGATCGAATCGGCGAGTGGTAGTGTCGCTTCGCTCCTCGCTCGCTTCGCTCCGCGCTCGCTGCGCTCACCTCGCTAGGACAATTGACCCGCCCTCCCAGCAACAGTAGCGTGACGACGACGTCGTTGAAGTTCTTGCCCCAGCTCTGGTGCCGCCTGTAGTCCCACGGCTTGCACCATTCTCTAACCGCCAACGTGCACTTGTAATCGTAGACGGCCCTGCGATCGAGCTTTGGTACTTTCTCGGCTTCGACGTAGCTCGGGTTGATGTATTTGATGTTGAGTCGCGAATAGTTCAGGTTGTGGTTGTAAATCATCTCGTCGTTGAACCAGTCGATACGGACGCCAGCGCGGAGACAGAAGCCACCGAAGCCGTGGGACTTGTCGATGTTGACCAAGTCGCGGAGATACATGATTCGGATGCTGGTGGTTATGTTATCGAACTTCTGGCGGTCCGCAGGGAAGTAGTTTGGGAGGGGGCGGTTGATCTGATCACAGTAGGCCAAGGGGTTACCGAGGCCCAGCCAGTCGACACTCGATTGCGCTGCGGCTGAATCTTCTGGATCGTCGGGCGCAACCAACGCTATCAGCTTGTTCACCAAACTTGCCCCTGTAAAATGACCGACGAGCGAAGCGAGCTGTGTTAGTAGTTGTGGTAGTGAATTGCGTTGTGGCGAGCCGAGGAGCGAAGCGACGGGGATGCGCCGTTCTCGCTCCTCGCATTAAGAGCATCTATAATGATACGTTCGCTTGTCGCGCTTCCACACGCTTACCAATAACATCGTTCTCCAAATCGTCCTTTAACCGCCTGCACAAATCCGTCTCGACGATGCCGTTCAAGCCCGAGAGGGAGGCCACGTTGTTGATGAGTTCGGAGATGAGGACATGCGTAATCTTCGACTTGCCGTACTTCTTGGACTTGGTCGCGAAGACGATGTAGGACGCGACGAACTCCGGAACTGCGACGAGCGTGAGCGTAGCGAGCTTTGTTAGTAGGCGTAGATGGCGCTTCGCTCAACTTAGCTTTCTCACCTTCTTCCGAGGAATCTACGCCAGGGCTCATGACGAAGGACGCTGTGGCTGCAAGGAACTTGTCGTACTTCAAGCAATCGTGGCCGGGCCGATCGGCCTTGCTGCGGCGGCGAGGGAAGCGACGAGTTAGAGCTGATAGGGTTGGCGAGGAGCGAATCAGCGAGCGAGGTGACGATACGAGTCGGTAGAGTCCAAGTGAACATGAACGCCTTCATTTGGTCGCTCCGCTCCGATGCGTGTTCTTCGCTCGTCAAAGCTTCGTCCTCACCTCCTCTCCAAATCAGCCTCCAACGTATCGCCGACGTAACAGTGCTCGTTGCAGTGGCTGTAGGTCAGGTGCGTCGCTACCAACACCGCGAGCTTGTTCTTTGAGTCATTGGGCAGGAGCTCGGTGAGGCTTGGAGGGAACACGTGGGAGAGGGAGGAGAGGAGGTACGCGTAGGAGAGGATGATTGAGAGGGGAGGCGGAGCGGGGGATTTGGATTTGACCATATTGATTATCTTGGAGTAACAGAGGAGCTTGTACGCTCGGTAGGTATTTCGGTTCAGGCCGTTGATCCAGTCGGCCATGGGTTTTGTGATTTTGAGGGTTCGGAAATGCGACACGAAGAGGCGCAAGGTAGGTGGAGGGAGGTGGAGGAGAGGGAGGAGGGAGACGTAGTACGGATACGTCGACATGCCGGCGAGCTTAGTCAGGTTGGAGAGGAGGACGGGGAAGTCGTAAGGAGCTGAGATTTCCGGTAGCGGGGGGAGGGGCGAGAAGCTGTGCGAGGAGCGCAGAGCGAAGTGAGTTAGAAACACGGACAAGAAAGGGCCAGGGCAAGGCCCCGCAGGGCCCCTGGAGGAAACGGCAGGAGCGTGTATTCTTGAAGATTGGAAAATCACGTCGACGCACCTGAGAGAGTCCACGGGAATAGGCTCGTGCTCCACCAACGGGAAATCCATGACGGCCTCGCCGTCTGCGGCCCCTGCGAGGGCGGCTAGCGTCTCGAGGCACTCGTCGCTGTCTGTATCGTTTGGTGGAACCAGCGGATAGTACTCAGTTCGCGGCAGGAAGGACGCCATCGGCGCTAGGCAGGACGTGGGACCGTCGATCGACTAGAAACAATGAAAAAACGTTCCTAGGATTAATTGAACGTTGTGGTAGTTGGAGAGGGCTTGTAGGCGTAGGCTAACAGTTAAATACAAGGGGAAAATGAACGAGGAGTTAGCGAAAAGCAGCGTCGGACAAGTGGAAGAAGAATGATGAGCTCCGTAACTGTTTCACTTAGTTTTGATTTTTGCGCCGGTGCTAGGAGAGTTTGGGTTATTTGTTTGGGCTTAGAATGATTACGAGTTGCGTGTAGTAAGGTTCGAGGTTACGCGATGATTTGGAACGTTCTCAATCAATGTGCACCCTCTTAAAAGACGCTTAAATAAGTAATAATAGCAAAAAATCGAAATTTTACCTCTGGAAATGTGTTATTTCGGTAACGAATTCCTATCTAGGCTCGCTTAGCTCAGTTGGTAGAGGTAAATGAACTAATAACTTAAACTTTAGTAAACACTATCTAACATATTCTTACATAGCATGCCAGTGAGATATATAATAACCTTATGCATCTTAAATCTTAATTCTAACCTTATAATTCAGTTCGTATAAGTGTATTTAACGATACATGGTAAGGTCAATGTAAGTAAAAATAATAACCATAAGTCACACGTTGAGTAACGTTTGTCTCACCTTTATCTACTTAGAGTTCGATCCTGTTAGTGAGCATTTTTTTTGCTCTGGGTGGGGTCGGAGTTGAGTAGAAGGTTTTTGATATTTTTTTGCTCTGGGCGTAGTCGGAATTGAGGTGGAGGGGTGTTGACGAAGTTTGTAGATTGGGGAGGGGACAACACGATCACGAGCACGCACCACGCTAATACAATAACGACGACGATGATAATAAATAAATAACTCCAGCATTTTTTGACAAATCAAATATCATTTTCACTCTTTCCATTTTTCTACGACAACCTCATCCGCCTCGTCCATTTCCATCTCGTCGTCCAAACCCACTCCTTTAACGTCATCAGCAGATGCCTTGCTTACACCTCATTAACGTACGCAAGATTTTCCGTGATTGTTGCTATTGTCCATGTTGAGGTGGGCGAGGTCGGTGCCGCCGTTAAGGAACCAAAATCAAAATCGGTTTCAAATTTTCGTAGTAAATGTTCTTCTTTTTTCTTGTATTTCATCCCAACTCCATTTCAAACCCCTTCAATCCCAACAACCCTTCCCCTTCTTAAGTAAAATTGAAACCTCCTCCAGCCCTCGAGCTCCCGGCTATGACCGCACCAAAAGCACAGCCCACGACTCCAATGAAGGCCACAATAGTTCCGGCCAAAATCAGCCCTCTCGCCAAGCTCTCCGCGCCATTTGCATCGTTCGCTGGGTCCCCTATCTTCATGCACTCGTCGTTCCCGCACCGATACATCCAAGGAACATCTTCCGGATCCACGGTGGGCTTCCAGCAGTCGACTAGCGTGTCATTGTTCCAGTTGATCATTGGCGCTGCTGCACGGCTGCTTTCCGCTGTGACAATAATATGTGTTAGATTCGAGCAAGTCAGCAATCAACCAATCGCCCCCCTCTTACTCACCATCCTTTATCTGTTCGCATGTCGCATCTGTATCATCGTATCTGTACCTACTCTCGTCGTGCCAATCTCCCGAGTAATACTTGTGCCCGCTGTCCCGACCGTCTGTCTCGATCCAAGTGAAGAAAACTCGATAAATGTCTAGGCACCGAGACTCGTACCTTTGACATGCACAACTTTCTCCTTGGCTTCCACAATGTTCCTCAACGCAGGTTTGTTTGGTATACGAATTTAAGTTCGCGTTTATTCTGCACTGGTTATTGAGGAGCGTAAACTGCGACGAGTTAATTTCCTATGTCACTGAGCCTCATAACGAAAGGAATTGACGCATTCCCAACTCGTCACTTCGCTCCTCGCAGCTTCTCACCTCCTCCTCAGGGCTCAGGGCTAGTGCCTCCTCCAAGTGCGTCTGCCCGGTAGAGTACAGGAGCAGGCCCAGCAAACAAATGAACCCCGCGCAGCACATTGCACATGCTGGTATGAAGCAGGGCTTCTTCCGCTGGGCTTGAAGGTTTCGCATGCTGTTTGAAGCGAACCCTTCTGCGAGGAGTGCGCGGTATGAGGAGCGACGAAGCGACGAGTTAATTTTAATGCTTATAATAGCTGCTCGTTGCAAGCTTCGCTTCGCCGCCCACCCAATCGTCTTACCTCCTCTGTACGTGCCTCCGCCCCGCATCTGGTTTCGGGAGGGACCCTGCAGCTGCACGGGCTGCATTCCGAACGTGCCCTCCACCTGCTGCGGGGGCTGGGGCAAGTTATTCGTGTATTGCGATTGCGGGTAACCAGCTTGATTATTTGCGTACTGTGCGTAGTGAGTCGTGTTGTGGGTTGTGTTAGAACAAGGAGAAGGCGTCATGAGGAGCGAAGCGAGAGCGTAGCGACGAGCGCTATGGACGTTCTATTATACTAACTCGTCGCTTCGCTCCTCGCTCGGACTTTGTCCTTGGGTTCGTCCTAGTGGGCTTCGTCCTCATCACTAACCTGTATCAGCACCTGCTGTTGCTGCATCATCATCTGCTGCTGTTGACCGGGGTACTGTGGGTGCTGTGCGAACTGTGACTGCTGCGCGTACTGCGGCTGAAACTGCTGTCCGTGCTGCTGTGCGAAATTTGGCTGCTGCGAGAACTGGGGTTGGACGTATTGAGGCTGGGCCATGTTACTCATTGGTTGCACGTACTGGGGAGGGGCGGGCATCTGCGGTGTTGGCTGGGACATCGTCACGGCTTGGGCGGTCACCACCACAGGCGGAGTGCCGTACACAGGCGGCGCGGAGGCGAGGTCAGCGGTAGGATCTTGCTTGCTCATGGCGCAGTGGGGATGCTTGGGAACTCTGTATGTGGGTTTGCTGGTGGAGCTGGTATTCGGGGTTGGGGTGTGGGAGGGGGGAGGGTGGGTGGGTTAGGATGTGGGTGTGTGTGTGGGGTAGGAGGTTCGACAGATTTAGGTAGCTCTGCTCTGGTCAAAAATTAGTGAGATCGAGATCTTGGGCAACACACTGCGATCTTGACTTGGGCTCGAAAAGAGAATTGCTCGGGCAAATTGGTTCGAGAAAAGAAGTACAGCACAGAGGAATATAAGGATTACACCGTCGAGTTATTCGCTTGCTCTGCGGACGATCTTGTCGAAAGATCAAAGCATATCTGGGTCGGGGGGCATGAGCGCAAATGAGGGAGTAGGAGAAGGGACCAAGCATCGAAGGTTGGGGTTTGACGGCAATGAGACCTAGCGATCGGTTCACGAGGATGCTAGTACTATTGCACTGTATGATATTGCGAATGATGATTGGGAGGGTGATTCGGTGGCAGGTGGAGCAGGCGGGGATGGGGTATCTGCGAGGAGGAAGAGAAGGTCTGATTGGGTCGAGGGATTGGAACGGGATAAGCGGGGAAATATTATACGGACGTGCGAGATAGCAGGATGTCAATATAAGACTGGTGACTCGACAAAGATGAAGAGGCAAAGCTAGTACACCAACTCAAATCACACAAACGTCATGTTTACAACATTGACGTCGTTTGGCATCACTGCGATTCTTGCGAATACAAAGCCAAACATGTAAACAACCTCAAAGTACACAAACAACATATTCACAACATTGGCGTTGTGTGGCACCAGTGCGATTCATGCGACTACAAAGCCAAGGAAGCACGCAACCTCAAACGACACAAACAGCATTTTCACAACGTTGGTATCGTTTGTCACAACTACGACGAATGCGACCACAAAACAAAGTCCGCAGGCGACCTCAAACAACACAAACGAGATATTCACAACATGGGCGTCGTTTGGCACCAATGCGATTCATGTGACTACAACGCCAAGCGAGCAGACCACCTCAAACTACACAAAAAACGAAAACACTAAACCCACACCAACCCTGGAAGATTACCCGTTCGACTGTCCGGTAGGTAGGTAGGTACAACGGGGAAGGGATTTCTGCAACGCGTGTCCTGGAGGGAAGACGACGGAGGAAGTTGGGGCGGTTAGTGTTGATGAGTGTGTGTAATGGGTTACGAGGGAGGGGGGGGGGGGTATGGTGTGTGGGGAATAATCATTAAGAAACATTAACAACATCAAGTAAATTCGTTTTACATTACAAAATGTTATTCATCTATTAATACAAATTTCTTCTTCCTCTCATTCCTTCGTCTTGCTCTCCGCGGCAGAGTCGAACCATGTCTTAACCCTCTTGGTGGTGTTCTCTAGATTCTTCATGTGAATTCCGCCTCTTGTCTTTGCTGCGTCGACCGCCTGGGGAAGGGGTGAGCGAAGCAAGCCGTGTTAGAGTGTTTCGATTTGATGCGAAAAAATCTGCAGAACGTTTTCGATGTGTGCAAAAAGATCTGAGCAAAAACCACAACAAACAGCGATAAACAGTGGAACCACATACTTCCAAATGAATGGGGATGCGAAAAGATCTGAGCAAAAACCAAACCAACCGAAAAGTCCTCATATATTTTCTCATCATGCTCAAACGTTCTCCCTCCCACTCTCCCCCCTCTTCTCACCTGACTCTCCAAATCGCTCAACTGCACAAGCTGATAATACATGCTCTTAAGCTGGCTCGTCATGAGTTCCTTATCAGCCTGCGCTTTGATTTTGGTAGCTTCTATTTCTTTTTTGCTAAAGTTACTTTGTGCTTGTTTATTAACATTAGGCATGCCTGGAGAGCGAAGTGAGCAGCAAGCGTGTGTTAGAAACGACGTAGCGAAACACGTAATCAATCGTCATCGACCAGCAGTTCCCTCACCTTCTCCATTTTAATACTATGCAAATTTTCCTCCATCTTCTCAATCGCGCTCCTCTCACTCCTAATCAAATTATACCCGCTCTCAATCTTCATCTTCTCCCTCTTAATCTGCTGAAGATGTTTAATGGTTTGTCCGAGGTTTTTCCAACGATCGAAACCACGGACGAGGATTAACATTAGACGACGGCGGACGAGCTCGTGCATTACGAAGTCGGCGTAGCGGTATCTGGGGGAGGGGGGAGTTGGGGAGGGGGAGTTAGACGTTAATGAGACGTGGGATGAGAGGAATACACAATACACAACACATACAGTTAGCCTGCTGCACAGGCGAGGATGATGCCCCAACCTATCCGCGCTGCGGTCTCCTCTTCCTCTACTTTCTTAAAATGTCCCCTCCCCCCACCTCCCCTCCACT
>BLQM01000051.1:18624-39788 GCA_012489335.1 Triparma laevis f. inornata
CCCCCCCCTTCTTCTCCCCCTCCCCCTCGCCAAAATCCGACCTGACGCAAAAGATCTTGTCCTTCACCCCCCCACACTTCATCCCCAGCAAAGCCTCCAGCTCTTCCAGCGGAAAAGCGTACTCGCCCTTGTCCACCCCAAAATCCGTTACCACCACGCAGACTTTGCGCAGCGTAATGTACTCGCAGTGAATCTGCAGAATAATTTCGTTAGAATAATATTCCTCCATCTACACCTACACATCCTTCTTCGCTCGGTCACCCCTCTTCCTCTCACCTTCCGTAAACAATCCCTCGCCAACTCCAAACTCGCCTTGTCCCTCATCGACAGCAAAATGCACAGGTAGTCCACCCGTATCTGCGACGAGCGAAACAACAGAGTTAGAATAATAGCTCGGATCGGTGGTGGATGAGAGGGAAGCGGAGAACGTTGAAGTAAACACTTTCGCTACGCTCAAGGTTGGGGCGGGTAAACTTGCGGTCGCGGCTCAAGATTAATTGAGGGCTAGCTCCGGCTTAATCTGCGATCGCGGCTCCGAGATCAAATTCATGGGCAGACTGCTACGGGTAAACCTGCGGTCCATTCAGTTCCACCTACACATCCTCGCTTCGCTCGCCTCCCCCCTCTTACCTTCATGCCATCCTTGCCCCCCACTCCAACCCCCTCCCCCACCCTCCCCGCCAAAAACTCACTCCCTATCCTCACATGCCTCGCCTCTAAACTCTCCTTTACCACCCTCCCCCCAAGCCCTCTGCCCTCCACCCTATCTAGCCCCGCCCTCCCATCATCATAATCGTTCATCTTCTGCCTCTTCCCCTTCCCCCCCCCCATCATCTCGGCGTACGTGAGGATGTCGTCGTCTCCGCCTAAATTGTGAGAGATGCTCTCTCCGTGAGAGTTGGTGTTGATGGTCGTGCTGGTTACTGCGTCGAACTGATAAAAAACGAAGGGGAAGTGTTAGAATCGCTACGCTCAGGTGCAATCGCAACGGCGCATCATTCTTTCAGCTCGTCGCTTCACTCGAGAAATGCATGTCGCCAAATGAACGTCGATGATCGTTCCGTCCGGCTACACGTCCTCAATTCGCTCCTCGGCTCGCTACGCTCGCCTCGCCCCGCCCTCCCCCCCGTCTCACCTTCACCCTAAGCAATGCATTCGCAAACCCCCTCCCCAAACTCGTGTGCGCACACAAAACGAACAGATCCAACCCCGTGCTAGGCAAACTTTCAGTAGGCGCCAGCGACATCGCCTGCAGAGCGCAGAGGGTGTTAGTTATAGTTACTAGTTTGTAGTTAATATAGTTTGGAGGAGCGGCGAGCGAAGCGAAGCGAGCCGAGGAGCGAAGCGACAAGGATGTGTCGCACGAATGACTATGACTATGATGTGCCGCTCTCACTCCTCGCGTTAAGATCTCTCTGTACTAACTCGTCGCTTCGCTCCTGTCGGCTCGCTTGGCTCGCCGCTCCCTCACCTCCTCCGTCCTACTCCTCTCTTCCTGCTCACTCCCTCCACGCCCAATCTGCCCAATCCTTTAAAACACAACTCCCACCCCTCAAAAACACAATACAACCGAACAGTCCCCCCTACTCCGATTCTTCTACACCCAAACTACTCTCTTCAAATCTTTGCAACTACTGTAACCACACTTTTCACTTCCAAAAGTTTCATCCTTTTTTGTTCAATCAATTTTGATCAAACTTTGCCCCAAAACCCCACCCCCCCCCCAATCCCAATCCCGCCCCACCCAACCCTCCCCCCCAAATAATAATTCCAACCTCCCTACCCTCCTCCCAACCCTCTCCTGCTCCGTAGATAAGTTTTATTAGGATTCCCACCTCCCCCATCGTCCTACTCAATCCCCCTCCCCATCTCCCCCCCCCCCCAATCCCACAACTCTATACCCTAGTTAATCTTACCTAACCAAAATGTGGTCAACCCTAAACGCCATCGCCGAACAAGCTAAAGAGCAAGCAGCAGCATTCAATCTCGACGCTTTACAAGGAGACGACAATGCACAGATTACGCAGCAGGTGAGGAGAGAGAAGAGAGGAGACGATTTTAAGCTCAGCCTGCCTGCACACTTTCGCTACGCTCAAAATATCTCTCGTTTCAAAACAGTTACATTCCGGCCGTTCCGCTCCGCTAGGGCCGCTGCGCAGGGCCAAAAGTTGGCAAAAACACGAGCTCCTTTTCAACCTTTTCATGATATACGTAACCGCCGGTACTCCACCGCCGTTCAAGCCGCTTCACCCACACCCAATTCTAACTCGTCGCTCGCTTCACTTGTACTAGCCGACCACGCCGGTCACTCCGAAAACTCCGACTACAGCATTGAGTGAGGATGATGAATTGTTTCGTGATGATGATGAGGAGGAAGAAGAGGTAAGCAGCTGAGAGATTAGTGCGATTAGAACGAGAACGTTGGGTGTGTGCAGCTTCGCTACGCTCAGGGTTCGAGCCCGTAAATTTGCAATCGCGGCAACGGCTTCAACTTATGCCAGTGGAGCTCCGGGTAAACTTGCAATCACGGCTCCGGGTTGAATTTAATTGGGGGCTAGCTCCGGGTTAATTTGCGATCGCGGCTCCTGGTTAGGATTAATTTAGGACTAGCTCCGGATAAATTTGCGACCGCGGCTCTCCACGCTCAATTCTTCTAACTCGTTAAATTCGCTCATCGCAGGTAAGTTCTTGCTCGCGGCGTACGACTCAAATGAATGGGCAGGCTGGCCGGCGTAAGCTTGCGATCGCGGCTCCGGCTCAAATTAACAGGCAGGCTGGTCCAAAACCTTGGCTCTGAGTCTCAATTCGTCGCTACACAAATCTAACTCGCCGTCGCAGGTTGAGGAGGAAGAGGAGGAGGAACCACCCCTGCCGATTCCCAAGAGCGTCCCTTCACCGACTCCCAAGAGCGTTCCCTCGCCCCCTCCAAAGGCCGTCCCTTCACCCACTCCCGCCCCCATCTCCACACCATCCCCCGCACCTGCACCTCCTGCCGCCCCCACCACCACCACCGCCGCCGCCTCGACACCCAAACCTACCGCAGCAGCACCAGCGCGAACCATGTTCACTCCTCCTGCGAGCGAAATGCTGGTGACCGACAACAAGCTGCTCAAACGGCAGATGGAGAGCGCCTCGGAGCAGCTCCTCCTGGCCTCGAAGGAGCACGAGAAGGTGAAGAAGAACTACGAGACGCTCAAGAAGACGCACGACGAGACGTCCCAGAGTTTGACGTCGTTGAAATCTGCGCACACTCAGCTCAAGACAAAGGTGAGTTAATTCCGTTCGTTATGAGGCGCCGTACAGAACATTCTAAACTAACTCGTGTTCGCGTGCTTTGCTCGTCGCAGGCGAAGCAGATCGCCTCGGAACTCAAGGAAAAACGGGCCCTGAGCTCCAACCTCGAGACCAAGCTGAGCCTGTCAGCCGACAATAACGCTCAGGTCAACGTTAAGATGGCGGAAATGGAGAAGCTCAACGAGCGACTCAAGGAAATGCACTCCTCGGTCGAGAAGGAGTGCGAAAAGGTGAGACACGTTGAGTTACATCGGGAGCGAGGCGACGTTGCATGTGAAAGCTGATCCTTGCGATCGTGGCTCCCGCTTCAAATTAATTTAGGACTAGCTCCAGGTTAATTTGCGACCGCGGCTCCGGGTTAAAACTATTTGGGGGCTAGCTCCGGGTTAATTTGCAATCGCGGCTCCCCATGCTTCAAATTCCTCTCAGTTCAATCCTTCTAACTCGTTAAATTCGCTCGTCGCAGGTAAGTTCTTGATCGCGGCGTATGAATCAATGAATGGGCAGGCTGGCCCGAGTAAGCTTGCAATCGCGGCTCCGGGTTATTATTAATTGTGGGCTAGATCCGGGTTAATTTGCGATCGCGGCTCCGAGATAAAGTTTATGGGCAAGCTGGTCCCGAGTAATCTTGCAACCGCGGCTCTGGCACTAAATTAAATTAATAGGCAAGCTGGTCAAAAACTTTGGCTCCGTGATCAAGTTCATGGGCAGGCTGGTCCGAGTAAATAAAAACATCCCTTCGCTCGTCTCCATCTCTCCCCCACCCCCCAACTTCTAACATGAGCTCGCCTCGCAGCTAAAAACGAAGGACGCAGCCACGCAGGAAAAACTAACCGAACTGCAGGAGACTCTCGTGAAGGTAAGAGCTTGGAATACGATAATTACACGCTCCTCGCATCGCATTAAATTTCTCTGAACTAACTTCTCGCTCCCCCCCCCCCACGCAGCTTCAGTCGACCAACCAATCGTCCTCCCAGTCCCTCGAAAGCCAATTCGCAAAGTACAAGAAGAGGGCGCAGCAGGCTCTCATGTCGGCGAACTCCAAGGTCGGCGCTGCAGAGGAGAAGCGGGAGCTACTTCAGCAGGAGCTAGGTACGTGAAATTTGCGCTCAAGCCGCTTTCGTCGCAATTCTAACTCGTCGCTCCTCCGCGCAGACACGTACAAGGAAGAGATGGCGGAGGTCACTGCCCGAGCGGACGAAAACGACAGCGCGTCTGCCGCCGTAGAAACCGCCGTGGAGGAGAAGAAGAAGGCAGAAGAGGCAAAAAACCTGCTGCAGAAGGAAGTCTCGGCCCTAACTCGTGGACGGGACGAATTGAAGAGCGAGCTGAAAAAGGCTCTCGTCGTGAACAAAAACTCTGAGGCCGAGCAAAACAAAGAAATGGAGGTATGACAGTTACACGCTCCTCGCTCCACCCACGTTCTAAGCTAACTCGTCAATGCTCGTCGCCACTCTTGTCGCAGCTGCTGAAGGAACGCCTGTCGATGCGGGAGAAGCAGGTGGAGGAGATGAGGGAGGAGGTGCGACAAGTGAAGAGGGCGAAGGAAAACGAAGAAAATTCTGGCAACTCCGCCCAGATCTCGTCCCTGGCGGAGGAAGTCGCTCGGTTAGAGAGAGAGCTGCAGGTGAGATGGAAGTGGAGCGAACGAGCGTGACATCATCATGCGCAAATTCCGCTCCGGATCCTCACGCGTCCTCATCGCAACCGATCTCCTCGCCTGTAGTATCGACGCCCAGCAGGTCTCCCTCATCATCAGCTTCAAACTCCCCACCAACCGCGAAAACTACATCCACCGTACTGGTCGCCCACGCCCCCGCATTATCACCACTAATTCACACTCTTCGCAGGAGGCACGCGAGATGCAGGGCAGAGAGCGAGACGTGAACGAGACTTCGACTTCAACTTCAACTTCCCACAGCTCGGCTTCCCACAGCAACAACAACAACAACAACAACACCGCCACGAAACCGCTCCTCTTTGCGCTGTCGAAACAGAACGAACTACAAATCGCAAGGGAGGAGATATCGCGGCTCGCCTCTTCAATTTCCGACATGGCCTCAGGTGAGAACAAGTTATTTGTAGAGCAGGAGCACGTTAGATTGCATGTGTTGAATAGTTGAATAGCACGGCGTTTCGTTTAATTCCTTTCGCGTCTCGATCCCGCTTAAAAACCTTCTAACACGGCTCGCTCGCCCTCGTAGACAAAGCCGAAGCGCTGGAGCGCGTGGAAGAGCTCGAGCAGCAGCTTGAGGAAAGCGTCGCAAAGGGAGAACGAGCGTCCACCCTTGGCAGCGGCGCACAGGCCTCCGTCAATGCGGAATACCTCAAGAACATCCTGCTGCAGTTTTTGGTCGCCCAGACGCGGGAGGAGAAGGTGAGGCACGACGAGGAGCGAGGCGATGAGCTGGGGCGGAGCGACATTGAGAATGAGTTAACTCTGGATTGTTATACGACGGAGTGACGCAGCGACAGCCTCAACGTCGATGTCGCTACTCGCTACGTTTGCTGCTCGTTTCGCTCGCCGCACCTCGCTCCAGTCCCAACGTCGGCGTCGCCTTCTTCGCTACTCATTGCGTCGTCTAACATAACTCGCTATGTTTATCGTCTTCACCGCTTTTACAGAAACTGCTCCTCGACGTTCTCAGCGCCGTCTTGAGCTTCACGGAGGAGGAGAAGAAAAAGGGGATAAACAGCCTAGACGGATCCGTGGGCTTGAGGGGCGTGGGAGAGATCGTTTTGGACGGCGTCGAGGGAGTGAAGGAGGAAGGGCTTGTAGGAGGCGTACTGAGTTTCGTCGGGCTCACACCGTCGCGGAGTTCTCATAGGGGCGGGAATTAAGCAAACTACGAGATTTTTGTTAGTTAGAACGAACCGGCTTTATTTTACTTCATTGCGTGCGGGGGACGTTATGAAACGCCAGAAATAGATCCTCGTCAAAAATTTGACTTGTCTTCACAGTTGTTTTTTCGAGCATAAAATGTTTCTTAGCCTCTCATAAGTTCATGGCATCAAGTGCCAGCCCTATAACGGTTTAATATTGCATTTTGATCAGGCTTGCGCTACGGAAATTGCGCGAAATAGGTTTTTTTCAACCTGCAAAATCCTCATTTAAAAAATCGCACAGCTTTTTTCAGGCCCAGTATTGAATATATTTGGCATCTTAAGGACCTTAAGTGTCTAAATTCAAAGTTATAGCCTCAACGAATTACAGAATCACGAATTTTCATTTTGAAAAATAATGTTTCTGGCCTTATTTCGGTCAGTCTTGGCCATATTTGTCAATACATGACGCCCTTAGGTGCTGAATATATCATTTACAGATCAAATTACTTCTAAAAAATCCAAAATCCAAACCAAAAAAACACGAGAGAAGGCTTTTCTGACAAAAAATACTATAAGAATCGTGTACTTTGGGACCTCAAAGGGCGAATTAAGACAAAAATAAACCTAAATCTGACTAGAACATTGATTTATGCTCTAGCGATTTGACTAAAATTGATTTTTACTCATATCTCGCGTTCTAGTGTCGATCACCCCACACACGAATATTCTACAACCACACCTTGTACTTTCAAACTACCCCTGCGTTTTTACTGACTTCTAGCTGCGTAGAAAAGGAGTTATTTAGTTTACAAACTTGGCCCCTCCCGCATTCTACATTCACACAACTCAACCTACCCCCCCTTCACGCGATGTCGTCGCTCAACGCCACCCAGGCCGACGGCTACTACCACCCGCCCTCCTACATAGAGTCCGGCGACTACAAGAAGAAGTCGATCTCTCAGCATGCTGGTTCTAAGGGTACGAACCAGGTACGAAGTCATCTCATCGCTCATCAATACAACATCACGATCGTAATCGTTTGTCTGCTGTAGTACCCTCAAGTCATTCCCTCCCCTCCCTAGTCTTAACCCATTACTAACTCCAAACTTCACACGGCTCGCTTCGCTCACCGCAGTCTCAACTATACGGTGTGGTCCGGTTTGAGCTCCCTTTCAAGTGCGTGTGCACGCACTGCGAGAAGATCATCGGCAAGGGAACCCGGTTCAACGCCAAGAAGGACAACGCGGGCGAGTTCTACTCGTCAAAGATTTACAAGTTCACGTTAAAGTGCTACGAGTGCAAGGGCACGATGGTTTTGCGAACGAACCCGGAGAAGGTGAGAAACTGCGAGGAGTGAAGCGACGAGCTGGGAATAAGACAATTGCGCTCAAAACGAGGCTCCACGAGGAGCGAAGCGACGAGTAAAGTAGAGAACACGTTGTCTACGAACGAGGACTCATGGTCTATGAACTTGTTGCTTCGCTCCTCGTAAAGTACAGAACGCGTTGGCTATGAACTTGTCGCTTTGCTCCTCGCCGGTAATAAGATAACGCTCCTATCGTCGCTATGTAATTCTAACTCGTTAACACCAATCTTCATGCGACTCGTATGCTCGTCGCAGGCTGACTACGACTTTGTGTCTGGGATTCGTCGAAAGGTGGAGACCTGGGACACGGACGCCGCTGGCAGCCTAGGCGTCTTCGACATGAACAACAAGTCCCAGCTGCACTCCAAGCCCGCCGCCGATCCCATTGGAAAGTTAGAGCGCGACATCAAAATTCGAGGTACGCTGCGAGGAGCGAAGCGACGAGCTATGAATACATTATTAGCGTTTGTTCTTCGACTGTGCTGGTAGCTTCCAAGCTCCTTTCTTCGCTATGAAATTCTAACTCATCAACGTCAATCTTCATGCGACTCGCTTCGCTCGTCGCAGAAAAGCAGACCGCGGCGAACAAGCGCGTCAACGATCTCCTGTCCATCAATGACCGCGACTACAAGCCCGACGCTGACAACAACGCGCTGCTGCGCAAATCGTTTCGGAAGGATCGGAAGGAGAAGAAAAGACGGTTGGATGAGGGTCAGGCTCGAGGTGAGAACGACGACAACGGGAGCGAAGCGACCTACATTCTAAATTAACTCTCCCTCCCCTCCTCGCGCGGACTTCGTCCTCGGCTCGCTTCGCTCGCCAGGCCTGGCCGTGCCCCTCCTCGACGAAAAAGCATCGGACGTTACAACCGCCAAGAAGATCAAGTACAGCAAGTCTCACCACAACAGCGTGAAGAAGGAGCGCCGCAACTTCCTCAACATTCGGTCGTCGTCCATCTTCGGGGAGCGATCAACCAAGCAGAAGGCGCTGCTCCAAGCCGCAGAGCGAAAGAACGGCGTTGCGTCAATTCAAACCCCCTCCTCCTCCTCTCACTCCTCCGGCCCCGGCAAAGAAAAGAAGAGCAAAAAGAAAAAGCCCAAATCCACCGTCTCCTCTTCCGCTCCTCTGGACCTCTTGACGAATTACCTCTCCGATTAGCACCGCGAATTACTGATTGCCGATAGTACCTTCCAAGGCCGATTGACCTTCCGATTGTCCTCTCCCAACCCTCCCCTCCCACTCCAAAAATACCCCCCCTCGTGAAAAAAATTACGTAAATTAATAACCCTAAATAGATACAAATACCCCCCCCCCTTTACAAAAAAAACACATTCTTTCACCCTTAACAACCCATTGATTCCCTAAATCCCCTTGTTAGGATTCTCCACTTGATTGGTTTTTGAATTCTGCCCGACTTCGAAATACTCTACCCGACTTAAAATGTCAAAAAGGTGTTAAAGATCCAAACCTTGTTTCCTACACCCGCAGGTACGCCGTAACCACCAACTCCTGCCCACCCCCCCCTTCCCAACCCCTCTGCCCAATCTCCCTCCAATCCCCCCCCCTCCCACCGTCCATAAGGCAAACAAACCCCACCAATAGAATCAAATCGACGTCCCCCCCTCTCTAACCCCTGTGCATGCCCTCCCCCACGTGCCACCTCCCTTAGATGAAGCTCTTAGCTTTCTCCTCCCTCCTCTTGACCCCCCTCGCGTCAGGACAGGATACGACATGCACTGCTACGATCGAGACTAGGACTATTGACCTGATGAAGTCTAAGGAAGAGTGGACCATGCAAGGAGGTACGGGTTAGGGTCCCCCCCCACTCATAAACGCCACCCTCCGATTCTAACGCTCGCTGCGCTCGCACATAGAGATGGAAAAGACCCTCCAGATCGATCGCGTCGACGCTGTCGTCTTCGAAATTCACTCCCAGGTTCCCTACTTCTTCTCCGCCTCCGAAAATTCCTACGGGCCTCAGATCCACGTAGACTACTGCGTCGACATGGAGGGCAACAAGGGTGAGAAACTGTGAAGAGCGAACAACATTAGCGAGGAGAGAAGCGACAGGGTTAAATCATACGGAATTGGGTCACTTCGCTCCTCGTTTACACAAGCTATCTCCACCACTAACACGGCTCCTCTTCAGTGTACCCTGACTGGGAGCACAGCGACCGCAAGCTCATGCACAAGGCCCACGCCAAGTATGGGCACGTCTTGAAGCCCATGCACCAGCGTCCCGCTGCCGTGGCCCGTCGGGTTTTGTCCCGCCACTCCTCCCACGCCACCAGGCGCGCCCAGGAAGGCGGCATGCCATCCGACTTCCCATCCGACTTCCCCCTCCCTAGCGAGGACGACTTAGCTACTTGCCTTGACGCCAACCCGGATTGCGGCCATTTGATCACCGAAGACGAGGTTCCTGATTGCGACGGCTACGCTGAACTAAGCTCGTGCGTTGACTGCGAAGGGGTTGTTAGTGACTACCTTGATTTCATGACCGGATGCTGCGCCGACATGACCTCCGACGATATGTGCGGCTACTTTCTTGGTAGTGATGGGTGCGAAGGCGACTGCGAAGACTCCTACGAAGGCGACGGATCTTCTACCACTTCTCCTATTGACGGCGAGGGCACTGACATTGGCGACTACAGTGGCGACTATGACGACTACAGTGGCGACTACAGTGGCGAAGGCGAAGACCATGGCAACCACGAGGACCACAATGACGAAGGCGGCGACGATGCTCCCGTGTGCTTCTTAGAGTCTGGATGCCCCAATCCTCCCGAAGACGGAAGTGTCGATTGCGAGTGGATCCGCAGCACCGGAACCTGCATCGCTGATGCCGGAATCACCTGCGACACGGATGACCAGGCCATCTTCGACGCTTGGGAGGGTTGCCTCTGCAACGGGGAGTGTGGTTTCACCGCCGAGACCGTTGACGCTGTCATAGACCCCAAGGAGTGGAAGGACCCGTGGTTGAGCTCTGAGCTTTGGGCCGGCACCTCCATGACCATTCCCGGCTACGAGAAGGTAAGACGAGGAGCGAAGCGACGAGTTCGGGGACGGGGGGAGGTGTGTCGACGGGCTCGGGCTCCGGTTCCGGCTCGGGGGGAGGGGCTTCCTGGCACTTATTGTACGCCATGTTGGCCTTATGCTGCTATCATCGCTTCTCTTCTCCCCTCTAACACCCCCCTCCCCCCCTCTCCCCAGGACGCCTTCGGCTCCTTCTTCCGCTTCGACATGAACGAGCTGCAGGACTCTCAGTGGAACAAGAACCCCTGGGACATGTTCAGCCCCTTCACGGACATGAAGTACGAGTGGGACGAGACCTCGTCCTCCTGCAAGCCCTACGTCAAGTTCAGCCAGAGCTCCGACGAGGAGTTCTCCGAGCTCCTTGAGATTGATGGCGTGAGTGCCGAGTGCGCCATCAGGCACGGAATCGCGGAGAAGGTAAACTCCTTGCTGGGATTACGGATTACGATATTGCAGTATTCTAACACACGCTTGCTTCGCTCGCCGCTCGCCCAACCCCCCAGTACGAGAAAGAAGCCAACAAAGATGACAACGACCACAACTGGTACTGGCTCGAGGACTGGGATCACCAGGTCAACCCCTTGACGATGCTGCTTGACGCCAGGCCCACACTGCGCAAGGCCTCTGGGGCCGCTCCTCCCACTGATTTCGACGGCGCTAACAGCGACATCACCCTCAAGCTCAAGTTCCCCAACGGCACCGAATACTCCCCCAAGACGAAACTCACTTACAAGAAGTACCAGCAGGCTTCCAGCAACGCCGAGGCCCGCTGGCAAAAGGTCAGGAACAAGGGGGAGAAGTGCACCCAGGTCCCCTTCATCAACAAGGAGGTGAGACGAGGAGCGAAGCGACGAGCTGACAACGCATGATTATTCATTCTAGCGAGGAGCGAAGTGACCGCTCGCTCCGTGACCGTTCCTCGTACTCCTCGCTGACTACGCATTCACATTCACATTCACATTCACATTCACATTCACATTCACATTCACATTCACATTCATATTCATTTTCATATTCATATTCATTCTAACTCCCCCCTCCCCTCCTCGCCGCTCCAACCCCTTGCAGGACGGAAGCGCCCTCTACGATGGCCCCTTCAGCTCCAGTCCTCCTAACTGGAGCGACTGGTCGAACGTCGCCCGCCCCACCATCGTTTCCCCCGCCACGTGCCCGCGCATGGTCAACGGCCAGGCCACCCCCCGTATCGAGATCAACTCCCGCAAGGTGAGAAACTGCGAGGAGCGGAGCGACGAGATTACGAAGGTGTCATGAATGCAACGAGGAGCGAGTCCAAATGAACTCGTTTAATTCGACGCTTCGCTCCTCGGCTCGCTTCGCTCTCCGCTCCTCACTCGAAAGTCAGTATTTCTGGTTGTAAATGAGGCTCCATGAGGAGCTATTCTAACACGTTAACAACAATCTTCATCAACTCGCTAATGCTCGTCGTTACGCTCGTCGCAGGCCGCTGTCTCCTCCATCGACGACAAGAAATTCATCAACGCCAAAATTGTCCGCAAGACGTCCGCCCTTGACGGCAAGGTGGACAAGGCCGGCTACATTGAGGGCTTGGCCCAGATGAGTGGTTGCAAACTCTACGTTGATGGCCTCTTCACTGCTGACGGTGAGGCTCTCTGCACTAACATGAACTATGGATCGCAGAAGGAGATCCCCATCAAGGAACCCTTCTGCTCTTACCCCGATCTCACCTCCATGGCTGCCGACATGACCTCCACCCTCAACCTCATGAACGGCGGACTAGCTCCCACCGACGCCTCCCTGCTCCTGCCCTTTGTCGGATCTGATGCTTGGGGAAGCTGCTCCTTTCTCATCGACCAGGTACGAACCGAACGATCGAGGAGCGAAGCACACAGCACGCGGAGGGGAGGGGGGAGCAGGAGCAAGAGCGACAGGTACTCATGTTTCGCTCCACATCCTCGTCGCTCGAGCTCCGCATCCTCGTCGCGTCGCCCCTTGCTGGACTTCGTCCTCGGCTCGCTACGCTCGCCCGCCTCACATCACGCTCGCTGCTTTCTTTCCAACCCTAAACCTAACCCCCCCCCCAGGCCCTCACCTTCACCGACAAGGAGAAGACCATCAAGACCATGAGTTGCTCTGCCGAATGGAACTCTGATGAGTGGAACGCCGACCCCTGCTGCAATTGGATGTTGAGTGAGACCCAGGTGAGAAAAACAACAACATCTTCATCTTCATCTTCGCGTTCCTCTCAAACTAACACACACCCTCCCCCCCTCGTCCAGTGCTGCGCCCCCCGCGAGGTCTCTGTCATGGTGCCCGAGGCTTCTGTGGACACCGAACGCCTCGCCGAATACTGCGCGTCTGACGTTGCCCAGCTCACCGTCGCAATCTACGCGTCCAAGTCCTTCGTCGAGACGAAGAAGGACTCCGTGGACCCCACTTACGGTTGCGTCGGGGATCGCACTACCGAGCTGAAGAAGTTCGAGGCCATTGAGAACGCCGCCAAGGCCTGCGCTGACGAGCTCTACGGAGAATGGGATTCTAGTGGCAAGTACAAGTCCACCAAGGTATGCGAGAACGACAATGAGTGCGCCTCCGAAACCTGCGCCGCCGCCGCGTCCGGCGAGACCACTCGCTACTGCCAGACCTCCATGCGTGGTGAGCACACCGCTGCTTGCCTCCTCAAGCAGTTCGAGACTATCCCCAAGGCCAAGGCCATTCTGAAGGACGTCACGGCGAACGGCGACATGCGTGCCAAGGCCGAGAAGATCGGAGCTGGAATTGCGACGCTCGCCGGCCGCGAGATGTGCACCGGCCCCAACGGATGGAACTACGACCCCAACTGGCTCAGCTGCAAGGGAGGCTGGAACGACGAGACTGGCCAGTGGGAGGACGCGTGGAACTACGAGACGGGCATGTGCGACGAGTACTGGTGCGACGACAGGGACGACTGCAAGGACAAATGCCTCAACACGAACTCCGTGTGCAATACTGACCCCTGGAACTCCCAGATGTCCTCGGACTCCTGCGTGAACGGCGAGGTGAGGCACTGCGACGACAAAGCCCAGCGAGCTATTTCCACCACTAGCACGCGAGCGATAGTGAGGATCGAAGCGACAGCGAGGAGCAATGTGACGAGTTTTTTGCTGCCTTTACCTCTCTGTGAGCGGTAGCAAGGAATGAAGTTATGCGTTTCTCTTCCACCACAATAGAACGCATCTTCGCTTCGCTCCTCACGGGCTTCGCTCCGCTCCTCGTTTCCCGCTGCCTTTACCTCTCTGCTCGCTCACGCATTATTCTATGGGAGAATAAGAACTACATCGTCGCTTCGCTCGGCTGGGCACGCATTTCTAACAAATTGACAATCTCGTCGCTGCATTCGTCACACAGCTCGACAACAAGTTCTGCGCCATGTGCTGGTCCGGCGACCAAGACTGCCACGAAGTGTCCCAGGCCCCCAAGTGCTTCCACGAGAAGCGCATCTGGGACCAATGGCACGCCGACTACTACGGAGAATGGACCCAGGAGCTCTGCGAAACATTGATGGGCTCCGACGCTGTTTTCAAGACCGAGGCCTGCGAGATCAACGACTGGAACACCATGTGCATGCAGTCGTGCGAGATTCCCACCGCCGTCGAAGCCGCCGATTGCATTAACTCTGGTGGCATTTGCGACACCATCGGTTACACCGACAAATACGGCTGCTTCGTCGACAAGCCCAAGAACGGAGACTGCTGGAGCGACATCGACGCCGTCGAAGTGGAGAGGTCTTATTGCCACGGAAGCGACGAATGCATCGGATTCGAGACCGAGGAGCTCTGCGACGGAGGAGGTGAGACAAAGCTTTGGGAATGCGATAATTAAGGGAGTAACAAAACTAGAAGCAAGTTATACTAACTCGTCACTTCGCTCCTCGACTCGCTTCGCTCGTTCGCTCGCCGCTCCTTGCTACGCTCGTCGCAGACACCAACGGTGACGACTGCCACGGGTTCGATACCTGGACTGAGCACAGGCATTTCCACGAGCACTGGATGGAGGTGACGCGCCACAACTGGAAGCCGTTCTGCAAGTACGACGAGAACTTTGATTCCCTGGAAGCTGCTAATGCTGGCTGCCCGGTCGGCAGCACCCCGCAACTGAGTGAGACCAAGGAGCAGAGGTGAGAAAAAGAAAATGCAATACGATAATGAATACCCCATGCAACTGAGAATGAAGAAGAAAATTTTATTTCATCGTCGTCTGACAAGGTTCGGGTTAAACCGACCCACTGATGAAATTGCGCAAGCCTCCCTACGACTCGTCTTGTAAAAAAGGAGCTATAGAGCATTATAATTATGACATTATACTAATCCCCCCGTCCCCTCCCCGGCTCGCTCAGGTGCCAGCACGACCAGATGTGCTTCTCTAAGGACATGGTCAAGAGTGACTGCCAGGACTGGAGCACCATGCAAACCGCCACCTCTGCCCACTTCTCCGGCGATTCCTGGATCCACGCTTGGTGGGACGACGACATGGACCTGTGCAGGATCAGGTACGAGGCCTCGAGGAGCGAAGCGACGACAGCAAGGAGCGAAGCGACAAGTAAAGTAGCGAACGCTGTCTGTGTCTATCACTTAATTCTTCTAACCCATCAATGTTCGTCGCTACGCTCGTTGCAGCTCCGACGCCATGTGGGGCAACCTCGATGGCATTGCCACCTTCGCCACCGAGTGCGCTGCCTTCCAGGTTAGCTCCGAGACGTGGGCCCTGAAAACTGCCAGGTATTTCGAGGAGGGCAGGTTCCACACCGAGGAACTTTGCACCGCCGGAGTGTGCGATCAGGTGAGGCACAACGAGGATAGGGAACGAGAGCGACAAATAAGCGACAAGGATTAAGAACAGTCTAAACTAAACAACTACCCCCCTCCATTCCTTCCTCGGACTTCGTTGCTCGTGCAGGACCCCGGAGGCTGGATGGGCCTCACCGCCGATGAATGCTCCACAATGGAGTCCTGCTCCGACTGGAACTGCGCCGGTTGCGAGAGGGACTGGAACAACTACAATGCCCACAGCGCCCCCGACACCATCTGCTGGGCTAAGGCCGCTAACCAGACCCACTGCGAGGACAAGTACTCCGGTACCTGGACCAACACCAACAACGACGACAACGACATGTACTGCCTCATCGAGGAGCACAGCTCCCCCGACAGCTGCAGCCACACTTACAGTGAGTGCCGCAAAATGGAACCCGAGCAGTGCGGAGGAAGCGATGCTGGAGGTGAGGACGAAGCCCAGTGAGGAGCGAAGCGACGAGCTGGGAGTACGATATTTCGCATTACGAACCATTATAAACTAGCGAGGAGTGGAGCGTCGACTTGATACAACTTGTCACTGAGTTCCTCGCATTAATTAAAACTAACTCGTCGCTTCACTCCTCGGACTTCGTCCTCGGCCCGCCGCAGTTTTCGACAACGTCGTCACCAAGGACGTATTGTTCTGCAAGACCACCAAGTGGGCAGAGTGCAAGAACCAGGAGGATTGCGAGTCCAAGGTAAGAAGCCGCTAGGAGCGAAGCGACGAGCTGGGAATGTGACAATCACCGTCATAATTGTCTACGCTAGTAGCTTTAGTCTAAACGCTCAAGCTGCTTTCGTCGCTACGTAATTCTAACTCTTAAACACTAATCTTCATGCGACTCGCTTCGCTCGTCGCAGGGTTTCTGCCAGAACGAGTGGGGCGGCAACGCGATTCCCGACGGATTCTACAACGAAGAGACCTGGACGTGGGAAGAGAGGTCCCACATTTGCATTGCGCCGGAGATCAACTTGGACTCCGAAGGCAACGAACAAGACTGGTTCAGCTGCGACGCCTACGGCGACTGGAGCTCAGTCGAATGGAGCGAGGTGAGGAGCTGCGAGGAGCGAAGCGACAAGCTGTGAACTTGATATTTGCGCTTGTAATTTGGCTGCGCCAGTAGCTTCAGACCCGATATTGATACCGCCACTATTGCAACGCAATTCTAACCCGTTTATCATCAAACTTCATGCGACTCGCTACGCTCGTCGCAGCTCGGATGCGTCGTCAAGACGGTTGCGGACGAGAGCGCCTGCACTGCCCTCACCCCCGTGGCCGGAACCTGGATGGCCACTCAGCTTGACGAGAGCAGCTGCGCCGAGCCCAAGAAGTGCTACAACGGACAATGGTTTAACAGGTACAATCAGGAGGAGTGCACCAAGTGCGGCAACAAGTTCAAGCCTCTGCTCAAGTGGTCCGGCAACAACTGGATGACCGGAGAGATGAGGAGCATGTACAAGTGGAAGGACCGCGAGTTTGCCTCTGCCAACGACTGGGTCACCGAGATCGACCGCTGGATGGTCTCCGACCTCGTCAATGAGGTCGTCAACAGGTTGAAGGAGGAGGTGAGAGGGTTGGGAGGACGAAGCTTTGTGAGGAGGGGAGGGAGGGTGATGTGGAGCATTCTATACTAACTCGTAACTTTTTTCGTCGCAGGTTGAAGGCCAGTTCGTCAAGTGCATGTACGGCCCTCTGATCAACAGCATCGAGAAGATCGCGTGCGTGTGCGGCATGAACAGGGACCAGTGCGACCAGGACGCCGTCATCGGGGCTGAGACCAGGTGAGTCGTAGGTTTGGAGCGAACGACGGCAGCGAGGGTTTTCACTATAGTGGTCACTAGCACGCGAGCGAATGGATTTACTCTACGGAGAGAATAAGAAATGCATCGGAGCGTAGCTACGAGTTCTTGTTTGAGCGGCAGCGAGGAGCGAAGCGACGATATATTCGTGATATTTCAGCCCGACGCTCCACTCTTCGATTTCGTTCGCTCCGATGTGTGTGTTCGAATTGAGGCTCCATGAGTCACTTCGCTCCTCGTTTTCGCTCGCTCCGATGTATTCGTGATATTTCAGCTCGTCGCTCCGCTCCTCGTTTCGCTATCTCCACCACTAAAACGCTCCCTATGGCGCCTTGCTCGCGCTCGCTTCGCTCGCCGCAGTCTCATCGACACCAAGGCCTACATGGACGCCAAGGCGACCGCCGGAAAGCAGTTGGGAACCAAGTTGGAGATCGACAGCAAGAGTGTCAACAACACCGCAGAGATCCAAGTGACCTCTAGTCTTTACGTGCCCGCAGTCAGGAACGGCACCGGAACCACCAACGCGGCTAACGCGGACGGAACTAGGAGGAGGAGGATGAGGAGGCTCACGGACGAAGACGAGAACAGTTTGAACAGCGCCGAGTGCATGACCGTCGTGGTCAACGACAACAACGTGTTGGTCGGACAGCTGGTTGGAGACTGCGCCACTCTGAGCATCGCGGAGGACGGAGCAGACGCCGAATTCGTCGAGCCCGCCATATTCTGCATCAACACGAACGCCCAGATCGAGAGGAGCGAGGTGAGTCACGAGGAGCGTAGCGACGATTTTCACTATCTCCACTACTAACACGCTCGCTGCGCTCGCGCTCGCTTCGCTCGCCGTCACAGCTCTTCCCCATTATCGGTGTCGCCTCCAAGAACGGCGACAAGTACAAGGTTGCCGACATCAGTGTCGAGGAGTCCGGAAGCTTGTTCTGCTTCAACACCACCACCAGCATCACCGCCTGTCCCATCCTGTACGCCGCTGATTACGCCGACGCTACAGAGGACCTCGCGAGCGGAGAGTGCGGTTTGATCAGCGACATTGTCCAGGAGGTGAGGCACCACGAGGATGAAGCCCAGCGAGGAGCGAAGCGACGAGGATATGTGTCGCTCTCGCTCCTCGCTATACTAAGCACTTTTTAACTCGTTGCTTCGCTCCTCGGCTCGCTTCGCTCGCAGATCGCCATGAAGCAAGGCTGCAAGATGGGCGACAGGAAGTCCTGCGCCTGGCTCGAGCCCGGAAGTCTCAGCCACGTCGCCGCCATCGGTACCGTGCTTTTGGTGATTATCATCGTCGTCAGTTGCTTCTGCAGTAGTTGTATTGGTGCGTGGCTCCACCCTAAGTCTCGTGCAGTCATGAAGAAGCACCTTAACAAGGCATTCTTCAATGAATTCGATAAGGACGGTGACGGCATGCTCGACAGGCAGGAGATCAAGGCGATGCTCGAGAAGGAGTTCGGGGAGAAGTTCAGCAAGAAGCAGCTCGACGCTTTGTTCAAGCAGTTCGATAAGGACGGTAACGATCAGCTCGACTTCGAGGAGTACAAGGTTATGATGGCCCACCACAAGGTCCACGGACACCCCCCCGAGTTGCAGGGAGACACTGACCCCAGCAGTACTGTTGGGACCGGGAACAAGGTGCACCCCAGTTAGAGAGGTTTAAGAGAGAGGAAAACAATAAGGTTCAAACTGAGGCTAGAGATTAAGCGTATGAGGAATGTAATTTATAGTTTGTTTTATTTCTTTCAAAAAGTTGGGAGTCTTTGTTTTGCTATAACCTTCCTCCGTCTCTTCAACGCTCGTCTTAAACGCTCGTACATTTTTTAGGAGGTTTGTTTCGAGCGGAGGTGGGCGATGACTTGGCTTGTTGAATCGCCGTGGTTTTCTAGGCTAACGTCGATGTTGGAGGGGACTAGTTTGGAGCATTTGTGGAAGACATCTTCTCCAAGCGTTTGAAGTGAGTCCGGGATGGTCATCGATTTTAGTTCTAAGCAAGATGCGAAGGCAGCTTGACCTAATCCTTTAAGGTTTGTGTGGAGGAGATCGACATTTTCTAGACTGGAGCAAAAATTGAAGGTTGTTTCGCCGATTGATATTATCGTCGTCGGGAAAGATACGGTAGTCAAACTACGGCAGCACCAGAAGGCATCTCGACCAATGATCTTAACACCCTCGGGAATATCAACAACGACGAGACTGAAAGCAGCAGCGCACGCCCAGTCTCCGATCCGAAGAACATTTTGAAGGAAGATCACCTGCATCACGAACTTATTCCTCTCATGTTCCGCCAGTCCAAACCCCATTCTCTCCTCGTCAGAACTATTGTCAAAATCAAATGCTATAACTTCTCCGCGGTGAACGACCATCTCGCCGCTCTCCTCTCGCCTAGTGATTTACTCCCTCGTCGTCTCCTCAAACTCCTATGAAATCACCTACATCGTCAACAACGCATCAAGCGGAATGTACGTGAGCAGGTGGCGGCGAAACTTGGGCGTCAACATCCAACCAATGAAGCCCACTCCCAACGTCACAAGGACAGATGAGAACTCGGGAATCCCCTCCTCATTTTCGTTCCCCTCATTTTCGTTCCCCTCGTCTTCCGCTCCCCTCTTCCCACTCATTTTTCGACTCTCGTAGCCCTCAGGAGTCTCTGTGGCTACAGATTTGGACATCGTGGTACGTAGGTTTCGAGAAATTGACTGCTAACCTTTCTCAGTTTTCTTCCCTCAAATTTAATTTCGTCGATTTTACCGTCCCATAAGCAACTCCAAAGGCTGTTGCTCTTTCTACGTACTCTCCTACTCCACCAGTCTCCCCTCAACTCCCTCAAAACACACTAAACGCTCCCGAAAATGAAATCTAGCCAATCTCCGTCCGAACCTGCGGCGCTCGCAAAGCCTCCCCCCCTACTGCGCCTTTCCTGGCTGCAAGGTTCCGCCCACGAAGACCTGCTCCCGTTGTCAGGAGACTCAGAACTGCTTCAAGGAGCACCAAACAGACCACTGGAAGTGGTACAAGAAAATCTGCGTTGCTCCTCAAAAGAAAATCCCGGCGTCAGCCGCTCTGCAGGAAGAAGATTGCGGGGTTTACCTTGGGTAAATGGCAGAGCACGATCGGCGAGCACGGGCTGTGGCCGACGTCGTTGAAGAACTTGACTAAGCTCGCGAGCGGGTAGGGCTTCAACTAGTACTTCTGGAAGCAGTTCAACGGGAACGAGGAGTCGTACTTCAGATGGAAGGAAGTTTTTGACAATTTGGAGATTGGAAATGCCAGTGACATAGGCCCCGATTTGCCGCTGGAGCAGCAGGCGCTGAGGATTGCGAGGTCTGAAGATCTGGCGAAGCTCAGGGCGTTGGCGGTGTTCTGCAGTAAGGAGTACTTTGACGATCCGTCGCTTTTGGTGGCGGTGTGGAGGAGGATTTTGGAGGTTTTGGTTTTAACAATGCCACCAGTGGTGGAGAAGAAAGTATGAGGAAAGAAGAAATAGCAGCAGCAGAAGAAGAACGACCCGAGTAAGCTGGAGATGTTGGACGCTTGTCATGCATTGGGTAAGGCGTGTGGTTTTGTTGGGGATTTTTATGATGGGAGGCGATACTTGAAGCGAGCAAAGGAGGGGTACGAGGAGCAGGTGAGAAACTGCGAGGACTTTATTGAAGAGATAAGAGATTTGGTGAAGAGGTGCGAGAGTGCGTTGGGAGAGGAGAATATTGTGACTTTATTGATGCTTAGCGATTTTGGTGGTGACCTGAAGGAATGTGGAGAGTATGAGGAGGCGAGGGAAGTTCACGAGAGGTGTTTGGCAGGGAGGATGAAGTTGTTCGGTGAAAAACAGCCAGATACATTGGGAACGTTGAATGATTTGGGAATAGTTTATGATAAAGGCTTGAAGAATTACGAGAAGGCGTTGGAGTGTTACGAGAGAGCTTTGAAGGAGTACGAGAAGATGTCGGGGAAGAATCATCCTAGAACGCTCGGCACCGTGAAGAATATTGCAATTGTTTACGAGAATGGGTTGAAGGACTATGGGAAAGCTG
>BLQM01000051.1:40175-60091 GCA_012489335.1 Triparma laevis f. inornata
AGAATGGGTTGAAGGACTATGGGAAAGCTGAGGAGCTTTATCAGAGAGCGCTCGAGGGATTTGAGGCGCAACTGGGGAAGGATCACGAAGATATGATGAGGTGTGCCGAAAACTATCGAAACTGTCTTATATTGAGCGGAAATAGTGCAGGATTGGCGGAGCTCAAGAAGTCGCACCCTAATGTTGAAAGCTACGACATTTAAACAAAAATAATCACCAGTCTTTGTTTTTGTTCTCAGAATAAGCTCATATTATTTAGTTCACCGATGACACCACTGGTGACTGCACTTCTCACATTTATAAAAAACACTCATCGGCTCATCCGCACTCCTAATCTGTATCTGCATAAAAAAAGCCTCCCCATGCGCGCACTGCGGACAAACAGCGCTCGTCTTATCAACGTTCTCCCACGCGCCTGCTCCGCCGAGGACGTCGTCGAGTTTCTTGGATTTTAGCTTTATTCGGTTGCGGCGTTTGGAGGCGATTGAGTTTTTGTAGGGGCAGGTGGAGCAGATGAAGGAGGAGGTTGTACCGCCGGTTGTACCGTCGACCATTAGGAGGTTGGCGCAGATTGGGCAGAACCACATGGTTGGGGAGGAGGGTTATGAGGGAGGGGGAGGGTGTGAGGGGCGTGAGGCGGGGGATTTTCCGAGAGCGCTTTCTGGGTTGTTTCTGTTGGCGAAATTAATGGGTTAGTGAGCTGCAGTGTCATTGAGTGGGTTGCGACGCCCGTGAATCTTGAAATTTGCTAGGCGAGCAGGCGCGACCCTCGACCAGAAACTGAGCTCGAGCTCGATGAGCGGATTTCTCCATAAATTTGCGCATGACGAAGAAAAAGATGAGGTCAGTGGGTGGACATGGCATGAATCGTACCCTAGAGGTTGGGCTGGCTATTGCGTATCTATCGTGGGGATGTTTCTAATCTATTTTCTTTCCCAGCGAAGGCGCTCAATATTGTGGAAGCTTAATTTCGATCCCAAGGCTCTCAAACGTCCGCGAATCAACAGTGTTGATGGCCATGTCGCTTGTCACGATCGTGATCCTTCTCACAAGCACGGCGGCGGCCGCTTACGACCTGTCATTTCTTGCGTCGGGCTGCGACATCCGAGGCACCTTCGTTGACGACCTCACGGGCCTCAACCCGACTGTGTCGTACTGCCTAGGCCGTGCCTTCGCTAAGAAGCTCGGCCCGTACAAAACGATCCTGCTCGGCCGCGATCCCAGAACGCACGGGGAGGTTCTCACGAAATCATTCTGCTCCGGCTTCCTCGATGAAAATTCGTTAGCTACGACTCCGTCGTCACATGTCAAGATCACCGGCTTAGCTACGACTCCGTCCGTATTCCACTCCTGCTTGACAGGATTCGTAGACGGCGGGGTTATGATAACGGCATCGCACCTCCCGAAGGACCGCAACGGGCTCAAGATTTTCACGAAGGACGGGCCGCTGTCAGTTAAGGAGAGGGACGATTTATTAAAAGAAGCGGGGAGAATTATGGACGATTGTGATCTCGACGGAACACACATAGGCGAAGGGATCGAAAACGTCAACTTCATGAGCGTGTACGTATCGTTCCTCGTCGACTTCGTAAATGAACGCGTCGGTGAAAAAGGACTTGCTGGCCTCAAGATCCTCGTGAACAGGTGAGGCGCAGTGAGGAGCGAAGCGACGAGCTTGGAATAGGACAATTACGGTCGTAATTCATCTGCGCTAGTGGTTTTAGTCTACTCGTAGTCTACTACGCGAAGTCTCCTCGTAAAGTAGAGAACGCATTGTCTTGAACTTGTCGCTTCGCTCCTCACCGGAAACACAACAATTACGGCCGTAATTCAACTACACTTGTAGCTTCAGTCTTAACGTCGACTCTACTTTCGTCGTTACCTAATTTTAATTTGTTATCGATATCCTCGATGCGACTCGCTACGCTCGTCGCAGCGGAGGCGGCTCCGGTTACTTCCTCGTTGACGTCCTTGAACAGTGCGGGGCAGACGTCTCCTCCAGTATAAACCTTTCGCCAAATGGATCGTTCCCGAAAGGACCTCCCAACCCTGAAAACAAGAAAATGGTCAAGGAGACGATCGAAGCTTGCGAGAGGGAGAAGAACGTCGACTTGGCCATAATGCTCGACACGGATGGCGACCGAGTGGGGTTCATAACGCCGTCGAGTACTGGCGAGTACGTGCCATTGAATAGGAACCGGTTTGTCGCCGTCATGACGGCCATCCTCGCTAACTCCAGGCCAGAAGGCGAAGAGACGGCGTACGTAGTCACCGATAGCGTGACTAGCACGGGGCTGGAGAAATTCGTGAACGGGTTGCCGGGGATGCGAATGATAAGGTTCAAGAAGGGCTACATGAACGTAATCAACGAGGCGAAGCGGCTGTGCAAGGAGGAAGGAAAGGCGGCGGAACTGGCCATCGAGACCAGCGGGCACTCGGCCTTCAGGGCCAACAATTGGATGGACGATGGGACGTATTCGGCGGTGGTGGTTGTTTGCGAATTGGCGAAAAGGGGAGGGCGAGTCAACGACATGATTGCTGGGCTTGAGGAGGCGAGCTTTGAGGAGGAATTGAGGTGAGAAACCGCGAGAAACTGCAAGAGCGAAGCGATGAGCTGCGAGCTGCGAACCATTCTAACTCATCGCTTCGCTCCGCTCGTCGCAGGCTGCAAGTTCTCGAGAACGAGACTAGTGACGTCTACGCAAAAATTGAGGCGGCGGTGAGGGGGGACGGGAGGTGGATGGTGGACGAGCTTAACAAAGAGGGTGTCAGGCTGGTGTTGGGCGGAAAATGGGGAAGCGGCTGGTTCATGCTGCGACCGTCGTTGCACGATCCCGTTGTTAGCATGCAGGTCGAGTGCGATGAAGGGGTTGCAGCAAAGCTTGTTTCGGAGGTTAGGAACGTTATTTTCGGTGCGGTTGGGGACAACGTGAGCTATGGTGACTTGGATGCGATTGAATGAATACGGCGATGATGAATAAATAATATTTAAAATGAAAACCTAATGAGTATTTGATGAATGAAATTATTTGCGTTTTTATTTGGGTTGTTGTTGTTTGGAGCGGAGGTAGGCGACTACCGCGTCGTCGTCAAAAGCGTCAATATTAGAGGGGACTAGTTGATTGCAGAAGTCGAAACAACAGCCACTAATCGTAAACGTTTGAAGCGAGTCTGGGATCGTCATCGATTTTAGTTGGCCGCAACATGAGAAGGCACCTTCAAATAATTGGTGAACGTTTGTGTGGAGAAAATCGACGTTACCTAGACTGTGACAATTTATGAAGGCGTTTTCACCAATTACTTTTAAAGTTGTCGGGAAATATATTTTAATCAGACTGTAGCAGTCAGCGAAGGCACACCAACCGAGACTCTCCACGCCCTCGGGGATATCAACAACGACGAGATTATTGGCCCAACTGCAGGCATCTCTACCGACCTTCGTAAAATTTAGAAGGGAGACCACCTGCGCAACGGGCTTACGCCTCTCCTTCAATATTTTGTAATCCGCAAGGAGTCGTGCTCGCGATCTTCATTTTTAACTCCGCGTTCTCCAAGCTCAGAGCGGCGACCATTTCTTTCAACGCCGCGACTTCTTCGTCGCGCTTGGCGACGATTTCGTCGTGGTTGGCGGTGATTTTGTCGCGTTCGGCGCTTTGCCTGGAGGCGAGCTCGGCGGCGATTCTCTGCTGGTCGTTGAGGTAGGCGACGACCTGGGCCTCGGTCGTAACATCGAAGTCTTCATCGTCTTCGTCGTCTTCGTCGTCTTCTTCTTCGTAGACAGCAATGCGGGCGGCGACCAGGCCGAAGCATCCAATGAAGACACTGCGACCAAGCGTTTGAAGCGAGTCCAGGATCGTCATCGATTTTAGGTTTGAGCAAGCTCTGAAGGCCCATTTACCTAGTTCTTGAAGGTTTGTGTGGAGGAGATCGACATTTTCTAGACTGTCGCAATTCCAGAAGGCTAATAGACCAATTGATTTTAAAATCGTTGGGAAAGATACGGTAGTCAAACTACGGCAGTACAAGAAGGCACCATCACCGATGCTCTCAACGCCTTCGGGAATATCAACAACGTCGAGATTGGCAGCGTGGCAGCAGGCACGGCCTCTGACCTCGTAATATTTACAAAGAAGATCACCCACTTCAACAGCTTACACCTCTCCTCCCCAGCAGAGACCACATCCCAACTCACATCCCTCCCATTGTTAAACGCTAAAACGCCGCTCTCAAAATCCTGATCAATCTCCTCTGCTATTCGCTGCCACGGCTTGCTCACCAGTCGAAACGTGTGAAACAGCTCCGCCACATCCACATACTCCCTCAGCAATCTCCTGAAGTTGTCAAGACATATTAAATTTTTTACACCATAGAATTCTTACTTTCTTATAAATCTGAAATCGACCTCTTTTTCCAGAAATAAGACATTATTCTGAAATGTATCCCAGAAATCTTAATATAACATAACCACCTGTTATAAACCACTATACTAAAAGTATAGTGGTTTATAACAAAGTCGTCCGTGGCCATGTAACCCTAATCCTTTGTTGTCGGACCGGCGGGAGCCACGACTGGCCCTTGTCCTTGACCTTGATTCTGACTATCTCCGTCCTTCCCACCCTCTCCCTACCCAATTCTTGCGCCTTCAACCTACTGGAAGACCTCGTGGCTACGCGCTTTTGGGACACGAGTACGGGGATTGCTCGAATTCGATCGATTGCTTTCTCAGATTTTCTTCCCTCCATTTTCAGATTCGTCGATTTTCCCGTCCCACACGCAACATTGAAGGCTGTTACACTTTCTACATACACTCATAGCATATTGATCCCCCCTCAATCCCCTCAAAACACACCAAACGTCCCCAAAAATGAAATCCAGCCAATCCCAGTCCGAGCCCGTTCCTCCCACGCCCCCCATTCCTCTCTAGGGTTCTGTCGATGAAGAGGAGGAATACGAGGACAAGTGCATTATCTGCATAGTGAACGTCCCCGACGCTCTGATGCGCCCCTGCGGCCATTCCATGATTTGCAGGGTCTACACGCGCGAGCTCGTGAGCCGATCCGAGCCTTGTCCTGGCGAAGCTGTGCAGTTCGGAGCTCTTTGACAATAAGTTGCTTTTGGCGGTGGCGTGGTTGAGGATTTTGGAGGTTTTGTGGTTGGCGATGCAACCGGTTGTGGATGGAAAGAAAGTACGAGGAAAGAAGAAGCAAAAGAAGAAGACGAAGAACGATCCAAGAAAGCTCGAGATTTTGGACGCTTGTTTTGAAACGGGTAAGGCATGTAATAATGTTCGGGATCATGGTTGGGCGATGCGTTACTTTAAGAAAGCGAAGGACGGGTGTGAGGAGCAGCTAGGGCGCGATAGTGAGAAGGCGCTGTATGTGACGTATTACCTGTTCTGTTCTTCTTCTGGAAGTGATACGGATCACAGGCAGACGTTGGACACGGTGATGAATTTGGGATTAGTTTATGAGAGTTTGGGGAATTACCAGAAGGCATTTGAGTATCACGAGAGAGATTTGAAGGCGAGCGAGAAGATGCAGGGGGTTTCTCATCCGCAGACGCTCATTACTGTGATGAACATGTCCACCGTCTATTATGAAACGGAGGACTTTGGGAAAGCCGAGGAGTATTATGAGAGAGCGCTCGAGGGATTCGAGGCGCAGCTTGGGAAATACAATAAAATTACGAAGTCGTGCGTGAGGGGAATTCAGTTCTGTTCTTTCAAAAGCAGAAATTCTGAGAGGTTGGCGAAATTGTGGGTGGCGTATCCATGGCTTGAGAACGATTTTAGGAATATGTTGAGCTTGACTGATGGTCAATTTGACGAGTTTAAAGAAAGAAAAAATCAATTAAAACCAAACCGGAAACAACGTTTTATATTACAAAAAATATCAACTTCTCTCAATCAACCTATTCTCTCTTCCCTTCACACGAAGTGTCCTGAACTTTTTTAGTAAAGGAGGTCGTTTTTGACAACCGAAACGAAATCACTTTTAATTAAATTTCCACTCCACCTCCTACTCATACTTCGCCTTAACTTTCCGAAGCTGATCAGCGTTCGACGACAACAAAGTCTCCCACAATTTCTCCCAAGGGCATCCATTTTCACTTTTTTCTCAAGTCACATTCCCAGTGAGACACTAGAATCGCTTAGAATCAACTACTGGATCGATTCAGACTCTGATCGTTTAATATCTTGCTTCTGTAGCCATCTAATTCACGTGAACACGTTATTCTGACCTTTTACCGACCTCTTTGAAGTTTTCTTGGCAAATTTTCTACACATCTAATCCTCTCCCGCGCTGACACACATTCTCAAATTTGCAAGCTCCCCCGCCCATCCACGAACGCGTTGGTCCGTGTAGTGCACTCTCATATATTACATCCGTCACCACAAACTGTTTTCACTACGTTACGAACCTTTTACAAAGTTTTTAAGGCGCTTCGATCAACATCTTGCCGCGGGCCGATTCCCTTGCAAAACTCGACGGAGCAGGTGAGAATACCGAGCGTAGCGAGGCGTGAGTAAAAGTTCTTGGCGGTGTGAAATGCGAACGCCCTGCCACTGGACGTGCAGGCATCAGTATCTCCGGTGCTGAAGGTACCCCTTGGGTCAGTCGGGCGGTGTCGATGCGAAGGCCTCCGGCGAGAACGATGGCGCTGCTGGCCTCCACGGCCGCGCCTGAGTACTTGCCAGAGGAGCAGGCAGGCGAGAATGCGCTGCCCTGATCAACTTCTTGAGTGCATTCATCGCTACGTAAAACTCTCCTCCCAACGTTCCTAACTAACCCATCTCTCCCCTCGCAGCCTCATGACTTCTCCTGCCCCCCCCTCCTCCCTAACCTCCACCCTCCCCTCCCTCCCCCCTCTCTTCCCCTCCCTCTTCTTCCTCCTCGGGTTGGTCCCTTCCCTCCTCCAACCCCTCCTCTCCCTCTACCTCCTCCTCGGTACTATTCCTACCTCCTCTTTAACTCTTTATTACTCCGCTCTTTATTTACCTTACACTTTAAAACCTATTTACGATAATATTTTAAAATCTAAAAACTGCACTATAATAGCCTACTCTGGTTTCAGTATATGTTTAATAATATTAGGTTCAATTTTTACTGTAACTGATTATGGTACAACAGGTACGAGGACTCGAGAAGCGAAGCGACGAGCTGGGAATGCGATGTTCGAGGGAGTAATTTAGCGAAGCGAGGATGTGTAGGCGGATTCGTTCGTCGCTCCTCGCTGGGAATGCGATATTCGAAGTCGTAGTTATTAGCGGAGACTGCGACGTTGTCAGCGTCAATGTGGATGCCCGCTTGTAAATCGCTGCGCAATTCAGTGCCTGTTAACTTACCAATCGTTCGTGCGACTCGCTACGCTCGTCGCAGGAATATTCATGTCCGGAAATATAATTATAAATCTTGGTATTTCCTCACTCGATTATCTGTTAACATATTATACGGTTTTAATAGGAAAGGAAGAAAAGAAATCTGTTGAAAGAATGTTAGCTGTTGGAGCAGGTTGGAGGTGGAACGGTAGTATTTTAGGTAGTTTGATATCGTTTTTGTACGTTGGTGTTGGAGGTAAGAAGCCGTCTCGTTGCTCAGTCTCTGAGTTGCTCGCCGCTCCGCTCAGTCGCGCCGTGTTAGAATAGTTGGTCGCGATGAGACAATAATAAATTTTTTATGCTAGTCGAGGAGCAGAGACTCCGAGATTACGAAAGCGTCACAAATACAACGAGGAGCGAGTCTCTCTCTTGCTCGTCCAAATGAATGTTGTACATCAGTCTCGTCCGCATAAACGACATAACTTTCAAGCAACTAACACGATCGCTCCTCTCCGCGCGCTCGTCGCAGGAGGTGATTGTGAGAACGGGTATAGAATACTCGTATTAATCTGTTTAATCTTTACAATACTTATAATATATCAGCTTCGCTCCGTCTCCTCTGATTGGCGTAGATTCTTTTTCTCAAAGAAACAGCAAGAGAGAGAACAAGAAGAGTCGAGGTGGAACAGGTGAGGAGCTGCGAGGAGCGAACGTGACGAGCTGATAATGCGCTGCTTAGCTGTTCTAGACCAACTGTGCAAGTAGCATCAGGTTTAACGTCTCCACCGCTTTCGTTGCCACTCGTTTCTAACTCATCAACACCAATCATCCGACTCGCTCCGCTCGTCGCAGAAAATACGTCCTAATCGTTTACCTTCAAATCCTACTAATCCTAAACCTAATCCCGAACTACCCAACCTACTTAACCATCCCCCTCCTCCTCCCTCTATACTCATACATAACTCCCATGATGTTATACACATCATCTCCGAACTTAGGTTATGCTATTAGCGGGAAGATGTTTAGTGTATTTAGAAGGTATACTACTTATTTAACAGGGGGGCCGGTTTTAGGGGCTGTAGCGAGTGGAGTGGGGTGTTGGGGGTATGCGGTTGTTAGTGGAGGGGAGAAGAGGTGAGACGACGACGTAAGATGGAGAAAACAATTCGAATTCCATTCTAACGAAGATGTTCGCTTCGCTTCCTCGTCGCTCAGCAAACTACCGAAATTCGTTCAACGACTTCCGAAGTCGCTTTGGTTGAAGCTGGCCGTCTTCTCCGTTCTCTCTTCCACCTTCTCCTTCTCCTACTACTTCTACGCTGAATACGACGACGCAACACCTTCCCTCGAAGACGATGATTCTTCTCTGGGCTACTCAGTCCCTTGGTGGGTGTTTGTGATTTCGGCGGTTTTGAATATGGCGGGGGATGCGGTGGGGGAATGCGAGTTTTTGCCGGTTCTTAGTTTAGCTAGTTTGGATGGGTTTGAGAAGAGTAAGGAGGAGGGGGAGGAGGAGGTGGAGGATGTTAATGAGCGGTTGGTATCCGAGGATTCGGGAGAAGGGAAGAAAAAGGTGGAGGATAATTTCGTCATGAGCTACTCGATGAGTATTGACTTGGGAAATAGTATTTCGGATTTGATCACGCCGCTGTATATTAAAATTTTGGGCAAGGTTTTGGGGGAGGACGAGGATGTGTGGATGGCCGGAGGGTTGGTGGCTTTGGGGATTTGGAAGGTGGCCGTTTGCGCTGTTGGGAGGATTTGGTGGAAGAGGAAGGGAAGGGAGAGATAGATTGAGTAGTAGCAGTTGATAAATTTTGATAATGCAAACGTAATCAAACATCTCTCCCAAACTTCCTTCGCTTCCTCAAATTGCTTGTTATTATACAGTTTCTCACCAAGTGAGTTGAGCGTGTCCAAAGTTACGACGTTCTCCTCTCCCAACGCCCTCACGCTCCTCTTCGCCAAATCTCTCAACTTGTCAATTCTCTCTTCGTTGCTATCACTTCCAGAAGAAGAACAGAACAGGTAATACGTCACATACAGCGCCTTCTCACTATCGCGCCCTAGCTGCTCCTCACACCCGTCCTTCGCTTTCTTAAAGTAACGCATCGCCCAACCATGATCCCGAACATTATTACATGCCTTACCCGTTTCAAAACAAGCGTCCAAAATCTCGAGCTTTCTTGGATCGTTCTTCGTCTTCTTCTTTTGCTTCTTCTTTCCTCGTACTTTCTTTCCATCCACAACCGGTTGCATCGCCAACCACAAAACCTCCAAAATCCTCAACCACGCCACCGCCAAAAGCAACTTATTGTCAAAGAGCTCCGAACTGCACAGCTTCGCCAGAGCCCTGAGCTTCACTAGATCCTCCGACCTCGTGATCTTCAACACCTGCTGTTCCATCGACTCCCTCACTATACAATGATTTTCTCTACCCCCTACAATCTCCAACACGTCAAAAACCTGTGATAAGCGAAGCGATAATGGGTTAGTAACGAGTAGCGATAAACGCCAACGTCGAAGCCGGAGATTGGCTTACGGCAGAGCGGACAAGGCTCAGATCGGCTCATGAGCTTCTGCGTGCAGTACCTGCAAATCATGGAGTAGCCGCAGGGGCGCAGCTGCATGCCTGGGACGTTGTCGAGGCAGATAATACAATTATCCTCGTCTTCCTCCTCCTCCTCCTCATCGACAGATCCCTTCAGAGGAACTCTCCCAATTCTAACTCGTTAACACCAATCTTCATGCGACTCGCTTCGTTCGTCGCAGGAGTTCGACCCGGCGTTCATGACGCCCTTCTGCGTCTCGAGCCACTTGAACCCCAAGCTGTCGGAGTACATTGCCGGCGTTGGGTGGATCGGAGAGACCGACACAGCGATCACTGCGCACGAGAGACGACGCATGTTCTGTACCTGGTGCAGAAAGAAGGGGCACCGCGAAGACGACTGCTTCGTCATGGACGTCACGAGGGCGAAGAACAAGAAGCAGGCGAGACAAAATTCGAGGAGCGAAGCGACGAGCTGGGAATGGGAGGATTGCGGGAGTAATGAGGCGAAACAAGCGACGTAGCGACAGTCTCAACATTGGCGTCGCTTTCTGAGCAAAGCGACGAGCTGGGAATGGGAGGTTTACCGGAATTATGAGGAGCGAACGACGACAACGAGAACATTAAAACTTACTCGTCGCTACTCGTTTCTAACACCGCTCGCCGCTCCTCGCTACGCTCTTCGTAGATCTCCAAAAGGATCTTGAACAAGATTGAGGCGAGGAAGCGCTTCGAGAACAACGAGCGCGAACGCAGGACGAGGGAGAGGGAGGAGAGACAGAAGGTGAGAAAGAAACTTCGCGGAGCGAAGAGAAGCGACGAGCTGCGAAATCAATATTTGCGCTCTTAATGAGGCTCCATGAGGACCGAAGCGACGAGAACATTCTAAACTAACTCGTCGCTTCGCTCCTCGGCTCGCTAATGCTCCTCGCTACGCTCGTCGCAGTACTGCCAGATCCATGGCAATTTCCCCGACGAGCCCGGAGCCAAGAACGCGACGACGAAGACCGGAGGTGAGAGAAAGTTGGTTGGGTTGGAGCGATTTGAGAGAAGTGCTAGATGATGATATATTCAAGATTTCAGATTCGGGTCTGATTACGGCGACTCTCAATTGCAAAATACGAGGAGCGTCATAAGGAGACTCCAGAGTTCACGACGGTGGCGGTAATAATGCGACTGAGAGCACACAAACAACTTCATCGCTTCGTTTGCACACGCCCTCAACAATTCTAATTCCTCGCAAATATCGCACGCCCGCTTCCCTCGACGATCTTCAGGTACGAATTTGAACGGCGGAGCGATTTGAGAAAAGACGTGCTCGATGATGATATATTTAAAATGTTTTTTTGGGTTCTGAATACGGCGACTTCCACGGACAATCCCTTCGGAGAGAACGTAAGAGAAGCGCCATGAAGAGACCCCAGAGTCTTCTACCCTCTTGGTCCTTCCTGTTAAGTAGTTTGATCGTAAGATCATGCTTGTTACGTAATATACTCTAACACAGCCCCCCCCCCTCGCAGCCGACTTCACTAGAGACTCCGGCGTCCTCCTAGTCAACAGCGGCAGCCACGGCGTCCCGCTCTCAATGCGACAACCTCCATCTTCGTTTCACTCAACTCCGCCTTTGTCTCCCTCAGCTCCGCTTAAGCCCGCTTCACTCTCTCTCCCAACTCCATGTTCTCCTCGCTCGCCTTCACGCACAACCCGCATCTCTCCTCCTTCACCGCCGCAAAACCTGTCCGCCCCCCCCCTGTGACGATCTTCCTCTTCCCTCTCAATCCTCGCTCCCTCCTCACACTTAATATGAATCTTGATATCGATCTCATCAACATAAGCCACATCATCCTTATCCACCATCATTTCACGTTTCACGGTCGCCATAGGGATCAGAAACAGCTGAGAAAGATGTCAGTGAAAATCCAAAATTTGAGGGAGGCCTTTCGCATCGATTTTTGTGAGCTACGAACGTCGAGACATTCCCTCCAACCTCCATTCCATTACTGTAGTGATCTATCCCCGGATAGTCACATCCATTCCTTTGCGGATGGGCCAGGAAACGTGAAATATCCAATCCCGTCCAGCCGCCATTCGCGATAGTCTTTGATCAAGCGAATAGTTCTTAAGAGGGGAAGAGATCGTTCATAGCAGTAATGAGGAAGAGGAATCGGATCGTAACGCAGGTGATCTTTCTTCAAAATCTTCATCGGGTCGCAGACTACGCCTGCTTCTTCGCCAACTGTCTCGTTGTTGTTGTAATCCCCGAGGGTATTGAGAGCATCGGTGATTGTGCCTTCGATAGCTGCCATAGTTTGACTACCGTATCTTTCCCGACGACGTTGACATCAATTGGTCAATTCGCCTTTGAATATTGCTCCAATCTAGAAAATATCGATCTCATCAACACAAACTTTCAAGAATTAGGTCCTGCTGCCTTCGGAGCTTGCTCAGAACTAAAATCGATGACGATCCCGGACTCGCTTCAGACGCTTGGTCACCACATCTTCCACGGCTGCTTCAAGCTAGTCCCCTCCAACATCATCCTCAACAATCAGACGATCGATTCAACATCCGATGTCGTCACCTACCTCCGCTCCGAAATGTCTCTCAACGCCCTCCTCTCTGGCAACAACTTCCTCAACACCGACGACTTCCGTAGGCTAATCGTCCCGTACCTTCCCAACGATGCGCTGATGACGATCTGGCTGGCGTCGAAGCCGTGGTCGCGCGTGGCGGAAGAGTTTATTGATGACGGCGTTGAGAGCCGTACGATGATCGTTCGTGGCGAAGAAGATTTACGGGGGAGTCATCACGAATTGATTGAGAGGCACAAGCTCGTAATGCGGGTGATCTTCCATCTAAATATTACGAAGATCGGAAAGAATGCCGGCCTCTACGCTGTCATTCTCGTCGTCGTAGATATCCTCGAGGGCGTTGAGAGCATCGGTTATACTGCCTTCGGTAAATGCCGTAGTTTGACTACCGTATCTTTCCCGACGACGTTAACATATATTGGGGAAGCCGCCTTCCAAAATTGCCCCAGTCTAGAGAATATCGATCTCCTCCACATAAACCTTCAAGAATTAGGTCGAGGCGCCTTCGCCCTTTTGATCCAAACTAAAATCGATGACGATCCCGGACTCCCTTCAAACGCTTGGTCCTAATGTCTTCTTCAACTGCTCCAAGCTAGTCCCCTCCAACATTGACGTCAACGACATGACGAAGTCTGGTGAAACAGCCAAAGTCGTCGCCTACCTCCGCTCCCAACAATCCACTCCCTAAAAAACCAAAACCAAAACCGCCTCAACATTTTTATTTCCAAAACCATCATAAATTTATGCCATGTCCCTATGTCCACGAGTCCTCATAGTATCCCAAACCCTTTCCGCCCAACTTGAAAACCATCCCCTCCCTCCTCCCCCCAAACTCCTCCGCCTCCTCGAACTTCTTATCCTTCATTTCCCTCTGATAGACCTCCCCCTCCCCCACCGCCTCCTTCTCCTTCTCTCCCCTCCTTCCGCTCTCGGTCTTCCAGACAACGCTATCCTCCCCATATTTCGTATTGTCACCCTCCACCTCCGGCTTGCCGAAGATGTTCGGGTGATCCGGTCCTCTCTTGTGCACATTCGTCAACCTGTCACTCAACTCCTGCATCTGATCCGTCCCGCTCTCCTCAATCTGGGTGTTGTACCCCTCCGTCTTCAAATCGCTGATTCCCAAAATGTCGTCTTGATCCTGCGATCTGGTGTACTCGACGATTTCGACGCGAGGGTCTGCGACGAGCGGCGAGCAAAAAGAGCCGTGTTAGAGGTGGAGATAGCGAAAACGAGGAGCGGAGCGACGAGCTGAAATATCACGAATACATCGTCGCTTCGCTCCTCGTTGCATTATTCTGTCTTCTAGCTCGTCGCTTTCGCTCTTCGCTAGGCTTCGTCATCGCAGTGCCTCACCTTTGTATTCGGAGTAGACGCTGTCGGAGTTTCCCTCTTCGGCTTTCAAGGCGAGAGAGGCGGCGACGCTAGGCGGAGGTCCGACGAATGAGTTCGACAGGGGGTCGTTTATTATAAGCGTGAACGGGGCGTCCTGTGTAGAAAATCAATGGTGCGAGGGTGTGTGTGTTAGACAGCGATTAAAATTCCCAAATTTATTTCCTCAAGTAAATTATATATTAAATGACTCAGAAAATGGATGGCGCACATTTTGATCCCCATATAGTTTGCGACAACAGTAGGATAATTTTTTGAAATGTGAATTCTTCATAGTCGTATGAACACGAAGTTCTCAAGAATTTTTCGCACTCACCGATTTACCCTCACTCAGAACTCTCAGCTTGGCCATGAAAGTATCGTACTTTTGGCTCAGACTCTGCTCCGCAAATTTGCCTCCTTCAGCGTCGTTTCCGACGTGGTGCTTCTTGGAGGAGTCTCCGCTGGCGAAGGGGTTGGCGGCCTCCATGTTGGTGACGAGTTTTTTCAGCAGGCCTTCCACGGTCGAGTAGACTCCATCTAACGAGCCTGTGGGGGTGGGGGGTGGGGAGGGAGGATCCGTGTTAGAATGAAGTGGGCTAGGGTTAGGCCGGTAACAGAAACGTAACAGTTCATCGGAGGGTTGAGCGAGCGCAGCGGAGCGAAAGTGTGTAGCCGGTATATTCATTATCATTCTCTCGTCGCTTCGCTCCTCGGCTCGCTTGACTCACCTTCCTCCAACTCCAACTCCAACTCCGGAATCGCCACCCCCGCCGTGTCGCTCTTCAAAACTTCCCTCCCAAAATCCTCCTCCTCCCCTACCGTCAAACTGACCTTCGTCCCGAACTTCGGTATAGCCCCACCTCCCTTAATCTCATTGCTCTTATACCCACACTTCTCGCAGTCTAAACTCATGATAATAATCTCCTTAAAATGAGGGATATTAGTAACGCACATATTCGTCGTAGCGCTGACACCGCAGTGCGGGCAAGGTGTGGGGAAGGTCATCACTGCGACGAGCGTAGCGAGTCGCATGAGGATTGGCGATAATGAGTTAGAATTAAGTAAGGACGAAAGTAACATCGGCGCTAAGACTGAAGCTACTAGTGCAGTTGGATTATGGCCGCAATTGTCGCATTCCCGGCGAGGAGCGAAGCGACGAGTTCAAGACAACGCGTTCTCTACGTTACTCGTCGCTTCGCTCCTCATGGAGACTCAATTAACATCGACGCTAAGACTGAAGCTACAAGTGCAGTTGAATTACGGCCGCAATTGTCGTATTCTCAGCTCGTCGCTTCGCTCCTTGCTGCTTCTCACCTTCTTCTCTTCCTAGTTTGGTGACGTCGTCGTCGAAGCCGTTTTTGGACTCGACGTTTTTGTGGAGTGGGTTGGAGTCATCGATCGTGCCGTCGGCGATGGCGGCGGCGGAGGGTTGGAGGCCGATTGACATGTCTTGGGTTGGGGTGCGGATGTAGTGGGTTGTGGTCATGTTAGGGTCGGTGGCAGGGGCATGGAAGTTCTGCGGTGAGCGAAGCGAGCCGTGTTAGAATTGAACGATTGTTTATTACTCTTCTTCACACTGTTTGTCTCACCTCGATATAAGAATTTCCAGCAGGATCATCCACAACCAACTCATACGGAAAAACACTCTCCTCCTCCTGCGACGAGCGTAGCGAGTCGCATGAAGATTGGTGAAAACGAGTTAGAAATGAGAAGCTACGAAAGCGGCCGTCGACGTTGGAACTAACACTACTTGCACAGTTCGTCTGTAGCGGTAAAACGGCGCATCATTAGCTTGTCGCATTCGCTCCGAGACAGGTTCTCACCTCCTCCTCGCTATCCTCCTCCTCCACGTCCCCGGCCATCTTTAATAAACTATCGATGACCTTCTGAATAGCCGTGAAAAGGCTGATATCCTGCATGGCGCGTTGAGCCTGGCCTTCTTGTAGCCCTTCTGCTGATTTTTTGAGAACTGGAGGAGCGAGAGCCGAGGAGCGAGCGCAACGAGTTAGAATAGAATGTGAGATGAGAATGTGAGTATGTTTAATACTCAGTCTCCTCACGCAATACTCAGTCTCCGCAATACTCAGCGATGACGCGATACTCAGTCTCCGGCAATACGTCGTTGCGGTTTGCTCCTCGCACTCGCACTAGTTCGTACCTCCTTCGATGGTGGTAACAGCTCCCCGTTGAGTTATAGGTGGAATTTCAAATTGAAGTGATGGTAGTGAGATCGTGCATGAGTCTGATTTTATCACTTGACGGTTTAGGTCGGCTGGACTCTTTACGAGGAGAGTGGTTCGGATGCCTTTGGGTTGGAGCTCACCGCCGAAGGAGACTTCAGAGTTGGAAAAGAAGCAGGTGGGGCATTTTAGGGACATTATTATTATTTGGCGGAAGAAGGGGACCTGGTTAGAGGTGGGCGTGTTAGTATACTTATTTATTTTGATTTAGAAGAAAAACCGAGAGAACGTTCTTTGGACGTCGCTCACCTTCGTCGGGAGACAGATTGTTGTCGCCTCGCCGCCTCCACAGGCCGGGCACAAGCAGTTGAGAATAGTGGACATGTCGTCCTCGGCCCCCGTGTTCCACGATTCTAAGGAGTTAGGAAGCTCCATCGCGACTAGTGATCGCGACTAGTTTCAGTGGTCGCGGGATCGATACGAGACGTCCTCAACTACAACAATTGGGGAATTTGGGAAGCTAAATTTGCAATGAGCGTGTGGTGATCGAAGATGGTCTGGTGAAAAACTATTCTAAATTAAAATTTGCGACGTTACAACAGCTAAAATTAACAAACAAAGGAAATTGAAAGATTCCAGAGATTATCCTGGCATGCATTTTGCTACCGCCCTTCAATTTGCTCTGTGTGGTTTGGCAGCGGCCTGGGTACCCACTCCTACCCTATCCACCCGTCACTGCCCCTCCCGCTCGCCTCTGAGCAAGTTGAGGGCCAATCCGAACGATGAGGAGAGCGGCCGACCTCAGACCTTCAAGAACGCTGCAGCGACGCTCGCGATCGCCGCAGCTGTAGCCTTTAATCCAACCCCGGATGCCCTGAACGGAGCGGGAGATTATTTCTCGCTGCAAGGGCACGCTGCGTCTTACGATCTGACGACATCGTCGCTCGACGAGATGGCGGCGAAGAGGGGTGGGGGGGCAACGGGAGGGAAGAGGGCCGCAGCAACAGTGAAGGCCGCCGACGTGGTGGCACCGCAGAAGGTTGCCGCTGCCAGGGGGGAGAAGAAGGGGAAGAGATTAACGCCTGCGCAGGCGAAGAGGTTGGCGAGGGAGGAGGAAGAGGTGAGTTAATTGAAGCCAATTACGCAATTTACAACGCTTTCCAACGATCTCAGCCTCTAACGTAACAGCCCACACCCACACACAAACTCACAGGCAGCACAGGCAGCACAGACAGCACAAGCAGCACAGGCAGCACAAGTAACTACACCCGCCAAGCCCGCCAAAGCGGCAAAACCTGCCAAAGCTCCCAAAGCCCCCAAAGCCGCCAAGCCCGTAGTGGAAAAGGTTCAAGTCAAGAAGAAAGCACCACCCGCTCGACCCGCTAAACCCGCTCAAGAAGTAAAAGCCGCTAAGGCGGTCAAGGCTAGGGAGGTGAAGGCCGCGAAGGTGAGAATTTGATATTTGCGCTCGCCACGATCCTAAAAATATATTATGCTAACTCGTCGCTTCGCTCCTCGTGCTTCGCTCCTCGCTTCTCGCAGGCCCAAACGAAAGCAAAGGCCAAAGCTGTAAAAGCTGAACGTAAATTATCCGCCAAAGCCATGAAAAATTTAGCCAAACAGAAGAAGCAACAAGCAGCCCGAATCCGCAAAGCCTCCAAAATCGACGCAGCCCAGCAAAAAGCTAAAGCGAAGGCGGAGGCTAAGGCGCTGAAGAGGGCTCGTAAATTGCAAGTGCAGAGGTCGAAGGAGGCCCAGAAGCAGGCTGGAATTGCGGCGAAGAGGGCGAAGAAGTTGAAGGAGACGAAGATGAAATTGGCGAAGGAGGAGAGGGCCGCTAGTAAGGAACTCGCTAAGACCGAATCGGAGCTGGCGAAAGCCACCAATCAAGCCCAGAGGGTTGCGGCGAAGAGAAGGTGAAGTTAATTTAGTTTGGAGGGGAAAGCACACACGTACGTTTGTAACCAATAATTTTTTAATTTCGCTAAGACAATTTCCTTTTTTAATATTTCCTTTAATTCTATCTCGACGACGTCGTCCTGCATCGGAGAGCTCACGACGTCCTCGTTCTCACCCCCTTTCTCTTTAACCTCTGTGCTACCTCTTAAAACCCCCACAGCCACCCCCTCTATTACTCACCAACCCGATCTGTGACCATAGAGCTAGCACCATACCAACCAGAAACACTATTACCCGGAGCAGCCTGCCAATAACTTGAGCCGGAAACAGCGACCGCAAGTTTACTTTGAGCAGCCTGCCAATAAGCTGAAGCCGGAGCTGCGACCGCAGGTTTACCCCGAGCTACACTGGCATGATTTAAAGCTGTAGCCGTGATTGCAAGTTTACCCGGAGCTCCACTGGCATAAGTTGAAGCTGGAGCTGTGACCGCAATTTTACCCGGAGCTCCACTTTCATGTTGTTAACCCGGAGCTGCGATCGCAAATTAAATCGGAGCGGCCCCCAATTAATTTTAACCCGGAGCCGCGATTGCAAGCTCACCCGCCCCAACCCTGAGCGTAGCGAAAGTGTATACTCAACGTAAAAGTAGAATTAAAATAAAAAATCGTTCGCTATAAGTTGTAATTTAAAAGCAGTAATATCGATATCTTATATCGCTATGTGTTTGTTGTGTTGCTAAATCTTTGAGTCGTGGCCCAGTTTTTAGAGTTCCTTCGCAGGTCCCTTGACCTCCAAAAGCTCCAACTTGAACACAAGCGGCGCTCCTCCCGGGATCATCTTTCCAGCTCCCCCGTCTCCGTAAGCGAGCTCGGAAGGAATGTAAAGCTCCCACATGTCACCCTCCTTCATGAGCTGCATGGCCTCGGTCCATCCTTTGATGACCTGATTAGGAGCGAAGGTTGTGGGGGATCCACGGGAGTACGAGGAATCAAATTCAGTACCGTCGATCAACGTTCCAGCGTAGTGGCAGGAGCAGGGGGTGGAGACCTTGGGCGTCTTGCCGGAGTCGGAGGAGCGGAGGACTTTGTACATTAGGCCGGAGTCAAGGGTGGTTACGCCTTCTTCGGCGCCTTTTTTCTGCGAGGAGCGAAGCGACGAGTTAGAATTGTGTGGTGACGTCAGAGGCGATTGACATTAGACTGGAGCTAATAGCTCGGATGAATCACGACCGTAATTGTTGCATTCCCAGCTCATTGCTGAGCGACGAGGCTGCGTCTCACCTGGAGCCATGCGACGCCTTCGGGCGAGGTACCGGCTTGGGCGGTGTAGATGAGAGTGCAGATCACGACGATCACGAGCACGAGGATGGACTGGGTGGAGGACATTTACTGTTTGTTGTGGGTTTTCTGGGATGGGGGTACGGGGGGATTTGGGTTAGTGGTTATGCGGCATAGTCAACTGACGTTAAATGCTACGAACGTTTCAAGAAGTGAATACTCTTGGTAAAAATAAAGTTTAGGGGTAGTGGCTTAAGTGTTGGGTCGCCGTGTAACGTGAGATATGGAGGTTGTGGGACTTTTGCGCGCCGCGGATCGAAAAGATGGGAAAATCGCGTTCACAACTGAGCTCCCGAACGCGGGATCTTCGCGTTCAGAAAAGTGTGCTAAAATCATCTACATTGCGTGTTCTTCGTGCGAAATAGCCATTATCGCAGATACAATCGACATATCGATCGGTAGATCTAGGAATGAAGGTGAAATCAAGCAGCGTAAAAATGCCTACATTTTTTGAAGTGAAAAAATTAGGAACAGGCCTCCTTGCCCTCCTTGCCCTCCTTGCCCTCCTTGAGCTTACTGAAGAACAATTGGATCCTCGCCTGGATGTGGTGCTTGTAGAAGAGCATGGCGGTCTCGCAACAAAAACTAAAATCAATGTCGTTTTGCATGAAAACGTTCGTAAAACTCTCCTCTACTTCTTTTACTTCTCTCTCCCCTTCACCCCCCCCC
>BLQM01000051.1:60120-74973 GCA_012489335.1 Triparma laevis f. inornata
CCCCACCCCCCCCACACATACTCCCCCCCCCCTCATCCCAAAACCTTCCTCCAAAGCGTCACCTCCTGCTGCTTAAAGTACCTCCTATCTTCCTCATCAACAAGCACCAAATTAATATAATACTTCAAACTAAACCTATTCCCCACATTCCTATACGTCGGAGTCAACTCCCCAGGAACGCCGGCTAGGAAGAGGCGGACGGGGATGCACTCGCCTCGGACAGGGGCGCCGTCCATGATTTCGTATTTTATGAGGGTTTCGGATTCGTTGTAGATGTTTTGACCGGTTCCGGCGGATTCGCGGCGGATTACGGCGAGTTCCATGTGCTGTGCCAGCGAAGCGAGGGGGGGGGCTTGAGGTTAGTTAGTTTAAAGCGCTGTGACGCTGTGCTCTGCGTGACATATTCATTCTCATTCCTCCTCATCCTCTTCGCTCCCACCTTGATTTTAATCCTCACGAGCAAAAAGAAAATCTTCCCAACAATAACATCGCTCAACCCATATTTCTGTCTCTCGTACTCAAACTCAATGTGCAGGCAGTCCTCGATCCCCACCTCCATCTTGATGGAGTTATTGATCTCGGGTTCGTTGGTGATGTGCTGGACGCATATTTCCTTCTCGCTGGTTAGGTTTCCGGAGTAGTTGCGGGAGAGGGTGGCGCGGAGGAAGTAGCGGACTCGGACGTTGAGGCCGCGGTAGGATTCGTACGGCTTCTCGAAGTCGAAGGAGAGGGGGTATTCCTGCGAGTGCGAGCGAAGCGAGCGGCGAGCAAGGCGCCATAGGAGGGAGCGTGTTAGAGTTGTAATGATTTTGAACGCTACTGCGCTCCGATGAATTACGAGCCGTGGTTATCGTAATACCAGCGAGCGAGGAGACTGAGCGACGACGACTGCGTCTCACCTTGCTGTCGTAGATGGTGCCGGGGGCGTCGACTTCTTTTACGAGGGAGGTGAAGTCGTGGACTGTGGGGGCAAGGACGAACGTCCGAGGAGCGAAGCGACGACGTGTTAGAATGTGTGAAAAGTTATGAAGTATGAAAGTTATGGTTTGCACAAAGCGCTCGCTACGCTCGAACGAGACTCACCTCCTCCGCGGTCGTAAAACATTTCAACGCGACCTATTAACTCAACCTTGATACCTAAATGATCAAGCTTCTTCCCTTGCGGCAGCGTAAGGGAAAGCGTACCCTCAACTTTGTCGGTGCCGGTGTAGACTGGGACTGCGACGGGCGTAGCGAGTCGCATGAAGTTTGGAGTTGACTCGTTAGAATTGCGTAGCGAAGAAAGCCGATTGCGCTTATACTAAAGCTACGAGCGCAGACGAACTACGACCACATATATCGCATTCCAAGCTCGTCGCTTCACTCCTCGCGACTTCGTACCTTTGCGGACCTCAGGAGAATCGTTTGCCAGTGGAGGAGGGCCGTCTTTTGTTGAGGAGACAGTGAGGGGTTTGCCGATATCTTTGAAGGTGTTGGAGGGAGGAGGGGAGAGAGTTAGGTTCAGAGAGGCGCTGGCGCCGAAACCGAAGATCGACTGTGGGGGTGTATGGTGGGGGGTGAGGGTGGGGTGTGGGGGAGGGGGATGAGATAGTGTGGGGGATCTCGATTGTGGATCGATGGAGGAAAATGGTGGCTGTAGCTTATTTCGAGTGTTTCTATCGTCCACAGGCGCAACTATAGGGGTAATCCAATCGTAGATCGTATGTGATACCCCCCATCACCCGCACAGCAGCCACATTGGTCACCCAAAAATGGGACAGGATCGTCCGCCGGCATCTAGAAAAGGATCCTGCTCTAGGCCTTTGCACAGGCGTTGTTCGGAGGAAAGTCCAGGACAGCGCCGATCCACCGACTCATAATTCCGTTCCCCGCGACACCGCACCATAACTAATTGCGGAGATTTTTCTTTATAATCTCTGGCATCAATAATTTTCTCAATTATGGCTACTAGCGCTGATACGTCAACAGCTGTATACTGCCTGCAGTATCTGTTGGATCTCTCGACCCGCCTCGAAAGTGTGAGTGTGTTTCGAGCATGGGGTAAAATTTTAATGAGCTTCTCACTTCTCCATCGAAGACGTGAACGGACCATCATTTCCGGACCAAAAAAAATCCAAAACCCAGGGTCGCCACCCTCCCCACACGCGCTCATTGGCGAAATCGAGGCTGGACTCTTTGATTAATTCGCCGTTGCTGGCGTCGGCAACAAGATCATGCGGTTTCACCCCACCCCACTAACCCCTCCCCCTTCCACCGCAGGCGCCCGATGACCCTCTGACCATGTCCCTGTGCTCGGACCTCGGCGCTCTAAAGTCCTCGATCTCGTCTCTGGCGTCCGCCCTCGGCTCCCACGCCTCCAACCCGTCCCCTCATCTTCATTACTTGATGGATGGCCTCGCCGTCGGCTGCTCTGACACCGTCGAGCCCAGCGACGACAGCAACAACGGGTACGAGGGAGCCGTCCCCTTGCCCGCGTTGATCGCAACCGGAGCCACGAGGTGAGGGCACTACGAGGAGCGAACGACGACAACGAGGAGCGAAGCGACGAGTATGTCGCTTTCGTTCTTTGCATTAAGAACATCCTAAACTAACTCATCGCTTCGTTCCTCGTCTCGCTAATGCTCCTCGCTATGCTCGTCGCAGCCTCAACACAAAAACCAGGTTGGAGAAGGACATGGAGCTCACCTCTAGCCCTCTATTTTTGTCGTTCCTGAACACGGTGAAGAGCAAGGGCTTCTTCGAAGGCGCCGGCGAGGAAGGCGACGCAGAGTACGAGCAACGTTATTTGAAGATCGTCAACAAGTTCCGTGCCAAGCTTCGTTTGAAGGAGAGCGGAGGCGGAGGAGACTCAACGGCCAAGTCCGAACCCGAGCCCATCGTCAAGGACACCGAGGTGTCCCCTGAAGCTGAGGACGCCAAGAACTTGGGCAACGCAGCAATAAAAAAACAGGACTACAAAAGCGCAATCACTCATTACACCAAGGCGCTCCAACTCAGCCCTTCCGGACCTAACTCGCACATTTATTACAGTAACCGCGCGGCGGCGTATTCGCATTTGAGCAAATTTTCGCAGGCGGAGGTGAGGAATTTGCGATGAGCGAACAATGACAAATGTAAACATTCTAAACTAAACTAACTCATCGCTTTGCTCGCCGCTCCTCGGTCGAGAAGATGGACGCTGAGCGTTCTGTGAGTTTGGATCCGACGTACCTGAAGGGTTGGAGTAGGTGAGAGACGGCATGACATAGGATTTTATAAACGATTAATTCCAAAACGACTAACATCCTCCTCTCTTCTCGTAGGCTTGGTGGATGCCGTGTCGAGCTCGACGACTACGAGGGAGGAAAGGAGGCCTACGAGAAAGCCCTCGAGATCGACGCTGGAAACGCGAAGGTTAAGACAGAGCTCCGTAAAATCGATAAAATCATGGCGGCCAGGAAGAAGGGACCCAGTTCCACCGGGTCGTCCATCGCCGCCCCCGCCGCGGGAGGCATGGGAGGCATGGGAGGCATGGGAGGCATGGATCAGAACGAGATGATGCGCCAGGCACAACAGATGATGGGTGGCGGAGGAGGAGCTGGCGGAGCCGGTGGTCTCGGAGGTGAGGAACGCCATAGCGAGGAGCATCGAAGCGACGAGTTGTATTTGTCCGTTCCTTTTTCTAACCCTCCGCTTCACTCCTACCCCACGCAGGACTTTTGAATAACCCTGGCATGATGTCGATGGCACAGCAGGTGAGAACCTGCGAGGAGCGAAGCGACGAGCTGGGAATGCGTTGATTCTGCAAGTTACGATACTAGACGCAGTTGACGAGCTGAGAATGCGTCAATCAGCTCGCTTTGCTCGCCTACTCGCTTCGCTCGCCGCTCGTCACGATACTAGAAGCACTTTATACTAACTCGTCGCTTTGCTCCTCGCTCGGGCTTCGCCCTCACCTCGCAAATGCTTCTCGCTTCGCTCGTCGTAGATGATGAGCAACCCGGAAGCGATTAAACAAGCGCAGGTGAGATCCATCGCAGCGCTTGGTGCACCACAATTCAATTCTAACGCAGCTCGCTTCGTCCCCACAGATGATGATGCAGAACAACCCGCAGATGAAAGAAATGGCCCAACAGGTGAGATGCGTGTCGCAGCGCTTGATGCCACCATAATTCAATTCTAACACAGCTCGCTTCGCTCGCAGATGATGAGCGATCCCAACGCGATGAAGAATATGATGGATATGATGGGTGGGGGAGGCGGAGGTATGGGGGGTATGGGCGGCGGGAGGTAAACGGAGGAGAAGCGTTCGTTATAGGGAAAGAGGTAGGGTGGAGGGTGTTAGGGACGTTTTGATGGGTAATGGAAAATTTAACTTTTGTTAATGCGAAAGGTGTTGTCTTGAGGTTTTGGGGGGAGGAGGGCGGAGATGTCTTGATTGAGACGACGAGCGCTAATCCTAATTTTTGTTTCCAAGATACTTGATTAAAAAATGGTGAATTATTTAAGTTTTTCAGGATCGAAAACCATGTAAAAATCCCAATACAAGAAGCTGTCTGGTAACTTTTCCTTTCAACCCAATCTGCAATCAATCTACGATAACACGCACAGAAATTGAAACCACACAAACTCGAAATAAGCCTATACGACGGAAGACGTTCAGAAATTTGTTACGTTGCTTTTAGAACTTATCCTAAACAATTTAACACCCTCGTGCGTGGGTTTTTACGAATTGCGATACCGGACAGGATGTAATTGATACGGGGGAAGATGGAGAGAAGACCGCTAGCCCTGTCAATGTGAGTTTTGGGGGGGTTACTTTTGTGTTTTTGTGGAATACAGAGACTTTATATCTAAATCGACAGCTTTGCGTTGATTTATTCAGGGTCCTACGTGCTCCGCCGATGGTATTTACCTCGATGGGAATGATGATTATGTTAATATTGCTAATGGTTGGGAGTGGGGGAGGGACGACGTCCATTGAGGTTTACGTCAAGTACGACAGCTTCAACTCGCATAGTATGATCTTTAATTTGGCAGTGGAGAGTACAGTGACAATGTCTATTTGGGCAACGAAGCAACTACATCCTCAATCAGGTGGTGAGTTGTTCAAGGATCAACGCAGAAGTACCTCACCACGAGCAATTTTGACTCCTCCATTTGGACGCACGTGGTCATCACCGTCTTAGGCACTAACATGAAGATGTACAAGAACGGGTCCCTCGCCGGATCCAAAACTGACGGACACGAGCCCAACGCCCTTACTCGCTCCCAGCACTGGCTTGGCCAATCCGCCTGGCCAGATCAAGGCTACTTCAACGGCACCATCGCCTACGTCAAAGTATGGCACGACGTGGAACTCCAACAATCCGACTTCACTTCACTCTACGCTCTCTACAAAACCGCCCACCACTTCTGGGACTTCCGTGTTTGCAGCACAGGCGAGCTCGGGGCAATGCGAAGCGAGCCGAGCGAAGCAAGTAGACGGCAATTCTGATACATAATAAACTAACCTTCAAATGTTTCGCTTCGCTCACTCGCTCGCCCGTCACAGGCTCCCCCGTCACAGACTCCATCGCCGGAGACCTCATCGCCACACCTACCAACGGCCCCATGTGCTCCGCCGACGGCCCCAGGATTGACGGAAGCGACGACTACGCTGACATTGACGACTAGAGGGTAATGTCTGTTCCACAGAAGCCACAGTCCCTTGCGCGACCGGAAAGTATAGTAACGGCAATACAGAGGGTGAAGCGACACCGCGAGGAGCGAAGCGACTGTGATGAGAATGCTCTGCATGAATTAAAATCTAACCCTTATAACACTCGCTACGCTCATCGCGCAGGTTGCGAAGATTGCCCCAAGGGTAGCAGATGCCCAGGAGGAGCTGACTAGTCCCAGTGCTTCGAAGGCACGTACCAGCCAACAGCTGCTCAACCCAATCATTTGTCGTTCGAACCTGGAAAGTACCAAGAGAACCCAGGCCAAGACACGTGCATCGACTCTCCAGGGGGTTACTTTTGCCCGAAAAGGACCGTTAACCCCATCGAGTGCGGCAGCGAAGTTCTCTTCTGCCCTCCTCGTTCCGCCAGTATGTCGCCTGCAAGCAAAGGATATTATACGTCAGGTGAGAAGCGCCATGTGTTATTATTAGAGCTTATGTGGCCTTTTCTTACAAATTCTAACTCTTTCACTCCAATCTTCCTTCGCAGGAGGCACCGAGACAACACGAGACTCGGAGGTCAATTGTGAAGTGGGTTTTGCTTGTGTCGGAGGCGAAAGAAAAGCCTGCGACGGACAGGGTGAATACTCTGACGTTATTGGTGCCGCGGTATGCAAAACCGCGTTGGCAGGTCACATACCAAATCCGCCCGTGTTGGCGCTGAGAAGTGCCCAATCAACACGTTCAGCATTGAGGGTAGCGACCAGTGTAGTTCTTGCTCGGATGGAGAATACTCTCAGCCCGGCTCTTCCGTTTTGTCAGAAATGTCCATCTGGGCAGTTCTACAATTCCACCGTGACGTCCTGCGAGCTGTGCCCCAAGAACACTTCGCCATCTCAGGCGTCAGTGACATCTCAGGCTGCAAAGAGTGCGCCTCTGGCTGGCACTCCCAACCCGGATCATCGTTCTGCGAGAAGTGCTCAACGGGCGAGTTCTACAACGAAACCTCCACGTCCTGCGAGCTGTGCCCGAAGTAGACCTTCACCATCTCTGGCGCCGCCGACATCAACGGCTGCGCGTCTTGCGCGGACGGCGAGCATTCCCTTGAAGGCTCGGGCTATTGCCAAAAATGTCCGCAGTACAGCGGACATCAAAGGCGCGTTCGATTCCGTCCCAGGCGTTGAAAAGACGTCCCTGCAATCATGCGCCTGTGGCGTTGGAAAGTTCAGTGACGGAGCGCAACCGTAAAAGCCTGCACCTACGGCAAGAGGAAGCAAGGAACCGTGGAGCAAGGGGAAAAGAGATGGGCGGAAGGGGGGAGAGGGGGGAGAGAAGAGAAGGACAAACTCTAAAACCGAGAGGAATAACTCGTAAAAACAAATACGCACAGGACCTTAACACAGTGCAGGATAAGCGCCAGACAGTAGGAAAATCTCTCTTTCTCACTTTCGAACCCGATGTAGTGGGAGTTGGTGAAATTGAGTTGAAAAGTATGAGCAAGAAGAAGGGGGGGGGAGAGAGAATAAGGGGAAGGGGGGGGGAGAGAGAGAATGGGGTAAACGAAAAGAGAAGAGCTAAAGAAAAAATCAGAAAAAGGAGCAGAATGGGGGGGGGGTGGGATGAGTGTATTTAAAATGATGGTAGAGTACTAAAGATTTTTTTTGAAAAGACAAACGAGTAGATTTACAATAGCAACGATTCCTTCGCGCTCTTACTAGATTTCTCTACTCCAACGCGGTACTCGCCCACCTCCGCTCCCAACAACAATCATTAAAAAAAACCAAATTCGTTATTATTACAAAAAATTACAACCCTATTTTCCACAATCACAATCATTAATTAAACACATTCACATTATCAACAACCTCCACAACCATACTCTCCTTCAACCCGCCCGCAATTTCCTTCATCTCCTGAACCTCCACCTTCTTCTCCTCCACCTTCTCTAAATTCCTCTGTATATCCCACAGCCTCCACGGCGTCGGGTACCCGTACTTTTCCCTAACCTTCTGAACCATTTCCTTCTTCTTGACCGCGTAATCGGACTCGCAGAAAAACTGCTCGTGAGCTTTCAAACGAATCAAAGGCACGAAAGTGTTGCAACCTGGATTGCTGCACTGCTTCATCCTGTAGTCGCAGTCGTCTTTCAAGTGCTTTTTGACGTCTTTCCTTTTCAAAATCATATCACAACCGCTGGGGCATTCTACTTCTTCCATTTGCTTCAAACCCTGTTCAGCTAGTTCAGCTCTCTTCTTCCGTGCAATACCGTGAAGCCAGTCAGGCGGTTCTTCAACGACTTCCGGACACATGTAAGTCGTGTGGAATTTCACGTCCTTCTTCAACAAAGGTGCTCCGCAACCATACGGGCATCCGCAAGGCGCTAGCTGAGCTCGACCGGATTTGGCTAATTTAGCTCGCCTGATTTCGACCTTGCAGCAGGCGCGTTCTCGCCAAGCGGGAGTGGGAGCGGGGGCGTTGAGATCATCTGCCGTGACCCAACGAATGCCACGACCGGCGATCTTGCTCTGGTACCTTTGGTCGCTGACGTCAAAGGCGAACCTGCGACGAGCGGAGCGAGCCGAGGAGCGAAGCGACGAGGTAGTTTAGAATGTTATTAATGCGAGGAGCAGGAGCAAGAGCGACAATCCTATGAGGAGCGTAGCGACAAGTTGCATACTGTAGCGCCTTCCTAATCTCGGAGCTACATGCGACGAGTTCTGTTTCGAGCGACAATCCACGACACTCGTAATCTTGTCGCTCCGCTCCTCGCTAGTTTAGAATGTTCTTATGCATCATCATCGCTCTGGTTCCACATCCTCATCCTCGTCGCTTCGCTCGCCACCCCACCCCCCTCGTCTCACCTCCCCTCGCCCTCCTCGAACGTCCACCAACCTAACAACCCCTCCTCCGTCGCATTTTCCGGCAAAAGCTCGTGCATGTACTTCTTAATCTCCACCTTGCTCCGCTGCGTCGCCCAGTACCTTACTTCCTGAACGAAGCCCTGGACGCAGTGCGAGTCACTTCCAATCTTGTCCATGGGTAAATTACACTTGACGCCATCCTCATAGCCGATAAGCCTTCCGTTCATGTAGATCGCCACGCGCTTCTTGGGCGGCTTGAACGCGACATACGCAATATGGACCCACTCCCCTCTCGGAACTCTTGTGTTCACGGTGAATTCGCCTTCGACGAGCGAAGCGAGTCACACGAAGATTGGCGATAAATGAGTTAGAATTACGTAGCGGTGATGGTGGCGTTGATTTCTAGACTGGAGCTACTAGCGCAACCGAATAACGAACGGAATCAACGAATTCCCAGCTCGTCGCTTCGCTCCTCGCAGCTCCTCACCTTTCCCCGCCACGCTGAAGCCCAGCTTGCCCTCCTTCGTGTGGTTCAAACCCAACTTACTCCTGGCGCTACTCGCCAACAAGTCGACCCCCCCTGTGCCAATCGTCTCTAGCCTGATTTGCTCCTCCAGTCTCACTCCGTGGACCTCCTCCCTGTGTTTCTTCCTCCGCTCCTTCCTGTCTGCCTTGTCTGCCTTCCCCCTGAGACGAGCGTAGCGACGAGCATTGACGTGTTAGAAGTAAGTGGGGACAACGCGTTCTCTACTTTACTCGTCGCTTTGCCTCGCTCCTCATGGAGCCTCATTTACGGCCGTAATTGTCGTATTCCCAGCTCATCGCTTCGTTCCTCGCTGTTGTTGTTCGCTCCTCGTGACGCCTTGCCTCACCTCCTTCCCTTGCCCTTCTTATTCCCCTTCTGCGCCTTTTCTTTGGCCGCCTGCTCGGCCTTCCTGGCCGCCGCCTTGGCCTCCGCTGAGGACGCGATTTCGTCCTCTTCCATTTTCTCGTTGACGTTGACCAAAAGCGCTTCCGCGTGGATGTGCTGCATGAGCGACCTTCCGTTGCCGTGCCATTCAATGGGCGGCGGCGGGTCCATTTTATTCCCCACCGTAAAGGGCCTGTTGCTGCTCGCGGCCGTCGCGGGCGGCGTGTTTGGAAGGTGTGCATCTAAAACTTCAGAATACGGAACGTCCGGCGTTTTAGGCGTCTTCGGAGGTAAGTTTTCCGGTAAATTCTCCTCCACTTTCTCCTCCTCCTTAACTTCCTCCTTCACTTCTTCCTCATTAACTTCCCCCTCCCCCCCCCCCTCAACTGGCGGCACGTTAGTTTCAGTCTCCATCCGACTAACAATTGTCCCCTACCCCCCCCCCTCTCCCCCCTCAACAAAAGCAAATCCAGACCCAAAAACTTTCTTCTCTTCCTCAACCTTTTCCAAAACCTCCTCTTCCTCCTCCTCCTTAACTTCACCAAGATTCACCACCAACTTATCCAACTCACTTCCCTCCTCCTTGTCGTACTCAATCAAACACTTACTGCTCGCCTTCACCAACATTCTGTACTCAATCTTCTTGTAAGCGGCGGCGCGGATCTTGGCCTCGTTGTCCTTGGCCATGTCGATGAGCTGCTCAGTGACCCGTTCCTTCTCTCTCATTAGCTCCGGGCTCCTCTTCTTCGCGACCCTCTGCGCGAGCTGCGACGTGCGAAACGAGTCGCATGAAGATTAAGATTGATGTGTTAGAATTGCGCGACGATAATAGCAGCGTTAATGTCATGACTGAAGCTACAAGCGAAGTGAAACTGCGGCCGCAATTAACTTGTTCTCAGCTCGTCGCTTCGCTCCTCGCTGGCGCTCACCTCGGCCAGCATCTGTTCCCCTTTCAATAGCATCTTCATTGACTGCGACGAGCGAAGTGAGTCGCGTGAAGTTTGGATTTAACGAGTTAGAATTACGTAGCGACGAAAGAGCCTTCAGAATTTTAGACTGAAGCCACTAACGCAGGCGTAATTGTCGTATTCCCAGCTCGTCGCTTCGCTCCTCGGAGCTTCTCACCTCCTGCGCAACCTCGGCAAGCTCCTCCTTCTTCTCCCCCGCTTCCAAGGCCTTCCTAGTCGTATTCATGGCGCATTCCCTTGCCGACGACCTGCGCATGAAGATCAACGATAGCGAGTTAGAATTGCGTAACGACGAAAGCCACTTGTGCATTTAGTCTAAGGCTAGTAACGCAGTCGAATTGCAATCGCAAATATAGTGTACGTCCACTCGTCGCTTCGCTTCTCGCGGTGCCTCCCACCTGTACACCCAGAACTCGGCCGTCCAGGGGGGCTTGATGTCCTCCTCTTCGCCCAGTTCGACAAAACCGGCGTTTCCCGTCCAACGGATGCACGGCCGGGGCTTCAGCAAGTGCTCCACATTCTCGTGCGTTGCTCGGTCCCGCAGCCGAATCATTGCGGGACAGCCGAGCTGCGATGAATGGTGATAACGAGTTAGAATTAAGTAACGACGAAAGTAGCGGAGACCAGCTACTACCAGTATCATCAGCTCGTCGCTTCGCTCCTCGCTGGGCTTCGCCTCACCTCCCAATTCCGACAGGGAACCTTCCTATTCACGCAAACCGTATTGATATGCTTGTTCAAGAACATCTGAACGATGAATTCCCCACAATTCGGGCAGGGCACCTCTTGATGCCTCTTGCGAGCGTTCTTCGCCCTCTCGGCGATGTCCGGGTCGATATCGAAAATATCGAACAGCTCGGCCTCCAGCTTCCGCTTGTTTGTCCGGGAATCGTTGGCCCTCATGAGATTCAGCTCCGCGCTCTGGAGCCACCTGAGCCTAGCGTTTTGAACCCTGTGACAAGAAGATTGGTGTTAACGAGTTAGAAATAACAGCAAAACGGCGCATTATCATGCTGTGAGGAGCGAAGCGACGAACAGCATCACAGCATTTCTCACCTCTCCGCGTCAATCTGCTCTACCAGCAGCTCCACCGCCGTCTTAACCTTCCTCGCCGGAGACGCAGCCTTCTCCAACAAAAGTTCCTTTACTTCCTCATCCCTCGCCTTCTTCTGATCCAACAGCTTCTGCCTCCTTATCGCAATCCTACACGTCGTCCCCTTATGGCTCTTAATATCGCAGAACAATATCCTATCATTACAGCCAACTTCAGGACAAGTGATCTCCCTGCTTGTACACACTTTGGCGTGACTCGCGATGTCCTGTGTTCGAATCATTTTACCGCAGCACTGAGGGCAGTCGACCATGTTCGTCGTGGAGTCTAAATCGTTCGACTCGCTGTTCATCACCTGGAACTTCGGAGGGGAGTTCGCTGGCAGCGGCCGCCTTTTCTTCGTGACGATGGTTGATTTTCGCTTGTTTTTAGCAGCTTCGGCTGCGACGAGCGAAGCGATGGAGCGTGAACGATTGGCGATAATGCGTTAGATCCGAGAAGCGACGAAAGCGGTGGAGACTACGAGGAAACCATGAGGAGCGAAGCGACGAGTTGCATATTTCTGTCTTCTAGCTCGTCGCTTCGCTCCTCGCTGGGCTTCGTCCTCGCAGCTTCTCACCTTCAACACGTCTTGCCTCGTCTTCAGCGTCCTCTTTCATGCCCTCGATCCATCTTGCTTCTTCATCCTTCAATCGCTGTATCTGCTTCTCCAACTTCTTAACCTCCTCAGCTTCCTCCTCTAACTTCAGCTGAATCGGAGTCTTCACGGGGAGAGTGAACGACAACTTCTGGTTCTCTATTATACCCTGAGCGGCCAATTCCTCAGCGTGCTTGTGATGAGATGCTTGGGCCCTCAAGTACTTCACGGGAGAGTAGCTCATCTGCATTTTCTCGTCTTGACGAAGGCAGTAGGGGTACAGATTAATGCGGTTGGTCCTTTGCAATTCTTCAGTCTCCTCGGTAAAGTTTCCAATGGCAGGGGGCGCGGCAGTGTGAGCGAGGTCAGAGTCGTCGGTTGTAGGGGATGCAGGGAGCTGGCGATTCATCCGCCTCTCCCGAGTCTTCTTTGAAGCGAACATGTTCATGGTGGGAGGGAGGGGTGGGGGTGGGGGTACCCAGGGTCGTTAGGCGAGATCGAGGGTTTGCTTTGGGTTATTGTCTGGGGCGGGGGGCGGAGGGGGCGGTGGGGGTGTGTGTGTCAGGCCTCGCCTGAGTCAAGTCCCTGGTCTGTCTTGGCTCCTTTGGTCCCCAAGCGAATAATAGAGCTGGATCCGAAAGTATTGTTTGAGAGAAAGGCAGTTTGGACAACATCCTAGGAAACAAAACAGACCATTTCGAAGTAAAATAGACGTGATGACGTCAAAAATTGTTCCACAGTAGTCTCAAGAACGAGATGATCCCTAAGAAATCCTGGAGCTTTGAAATATCTTAAGCAAAGAACAGCTTGAGAACACACAACTGCGGGACGAACTAAAACATCTCCGAGAGGAGCGTGCAACAATCCAACAAACAAGCTCGAATAACGGGGGCGACACCTCTATCATGCTCGGTTTGGCCAAAGAGCCCATGATCCCAAGACAACTAGCATCGTCCAACCCCGAATGTACCAAAACGACCGCCAAACTCTCGCAGCCCGATCTAGTCAAGATCCCTCGCGGCATCGACTATCTATCTAAAACGATAGGCGACGATGGCGACGCAGTCGGCAAATGCTTCAAGTGCTACCTCGCCATACGAGAGGTGAGTAGGGTTACTGCAAGAACATAATTATTAAGATCTTCGTACTAACTCGTCGTTTCGCTCCTCACTACAGAATGATCGCAACCCTCTTCTCGAAGAAGCTCTAGTGCACATGAGTGTAAGGCTGACGAAGGACACTAAGAAATACGCGAATATGAGACTCGTCTTCGGAGCGCTCCTCTCCTCGTTCGATACGGCCACAGACATCTACATGATATACATTTAGTACACTACTGGGCAGGGTGGATTCGGAAACGCCGCTCTCTCATCTTTGCTAACGAACGTCGCCTCGCAGTTGCTCATCGTTTTTGTGCAGAACTACAAAAAAACCAAGAGATTACTCCGAGAGTTCGCATACGTCCTAACCTTCACTAAGCCAGGCGTGGATGCGTATCGCGTGGCCATTGGCGCTGAGGCCGAGGTGGGGTCAATGTTCGCTCCGAAAAGCGAGTTAATCTACACGAAGGGAGCGGAACTTTTCACTGAAGCCATCCCCGGGACGATGATCCAGATGTACGCCTTCCTTACCGGTTCCAACCACAGCAGTACCGCTATTTTCTCCCTCATCGTGTCGGTGGTTACGGCAGCTTTTACCTCCAATGGGCTCTCCTTCGACCAAGATCTCGATAAAGAGAAACGGAAGCATTCGCCCGACTTTTACGGCTACGTTCCGGAAGAAAAAGATGCGAAAGCGAAGACGTTCTTGGCGATGTTTATAATGGCCAGTTGTCAATTAGGCGGAAAGGCGTTTGCGTGCGCACTGGGAGCGGTCGAAGGCCCGTCTATCGTCGCCGCATATATTGGCCTCGACATCCTTTTCTTCATATTCTACAAACTTGTTCGGAGAGATTTTTGGTACTGGTGAGGCAACGGACGTGTCGCTCTCGCTCCTTGCACAATTTTTTTAAGTACTAACTCGTCGCTTCGCTCCTCGATAGGTTGCCCATCTACGGGGGCCCGGGCATAGCTGCTTCGGCGTTTGTGCGTTACGTAGTCAAAGTTATTGCAGATTTTACGGGGCTCATTCACACCCGGCATCCGTACGAGATGGGAGGAATTTATTGGGAGTTCAATTTGATCGCCACCCCCGTTGCGTGTTTCTATTTCGGTTACAGATATTTATTGTACGTTGGGAGTGACGATGCGCCTGCCGACCTGCCCTTGAAGCTGCCAGTGAATACAGTGTATGGGCTGATCGGCGGTCTTCTCGGTTTACAGGCCTTCAAGTTTGTTTGTTTCCTAAAGACAATCAATTCAAAGTACCGAGGAACATCTTTATCAACAGAGAGGGGCTGCGTCAACCATCACGACGAGGACGAACACAAATTAGAGATCTTCGCCGACAATCGGCATCTGTGGAACGCCATCAAGGATGACGTGGTAAAGTTCACCAACAAGAAAATACCCGAGTGGAACGAGGAGCAACCAGAGTGGTGAACCGATTAGAAGAAGGCGATGATCCCAGATTGTGTGATATGGGATTCTGTAACGCTCGCATCAATCAGAACAAAAGCAGTTGAAAAAATACAGCAACGTCGGCGTTCGTCACTAGGCCTGGTCGCCCTCCCACCCCAAAAGGACAAGGACGACGAAACAGAAGGCGCCATCCGAAGGGGATCCATCGCAAACTAAGCGCGACAAGACCAATAGAAAAGAGAATTTGCAAAAACAAACAAACCACT
>BLQM01000051.1:98210-112761 GCA_012489335.1 Triparma laevis f. inornata
GGGGGGGGGGGATGGTTCGATATATTCGAGCGGGAGCCCGCAGAGGGCGGGGCAGAGCGGGTGGGGAGGGAGTTTGGCGGGGGGGAGGAACGACATGGGGAGTGAGGCGGACCTTTTGAAGAGCCCTTTGTTGGACAACACGATGGAGGAAGCTAGCTCAAATTTGGACCGGAACGATCAGAGGTCGAATTCGTACACTGGTTGGTTCGGAGGGGGAGATGAGGAGGAGGAAGGAGGGGGGGGTGGAGGAATTTCGACGCCTAAACCGAGCAAAGTCGGTAGTACGCTGAGGAGTTTCATGCTGAGCGCGAGCAAAACACTTCAAGGAGGGGAAGAGAAAATCGAGAGGAGGAGGTGAGAAACTGCGAGGAGCGAAGCGACGAGCTGGGAATACGACAATTGCGCTCGAAATGAGGCTCCATGACGAACGTTAAGAACATTCAACTAACTCCTCGCTTCGCTCCTCGCTTCGCTAATGCTCATCTCTACGCTCGTCGCAGAGTTGAAGAGGAAACTCGTCGGGACAGCAGTGACATGTTCTCCCCGAACAACTTCTCTGCGGATCTTCGGGATATGGCGAGGAGCATCACGGAGAGGGAGGAGGGGGTCTTGGATTTTACGGTGGGAGATGAGGACGAAGAGGAAGTTGTTTTCGGGGGAGGGAGTGAGGGGGAAGGTTTCAGGTTAAGGGAGGAGGATGATGGTGGTGGTGATGGGGGAGATGAGGAGGAGGAGAACGGGGGGAGGAGCAGCTTCTTTGATCCGCTCACGAATTGAAATTGACGTTATTTTTAGGAACAAAATGGAATGCAGTTTCTTTCTATTCCTTCTCCAATATTTTTCAGTAGTTATTAGTCAGTCATCAGTCCCCCCCCAGTTTAAACGAACGCCAACAGCTCCGTGAACGCGTTCTCCAATTTCGTCAGCTTCGCAACGACGTTGTTGAACCTGATTTCGCTCCTCGGGATTCCCTCCTTGATTTTGGAGGAGGCTTCGAGCTCGGTTATGTCCTGGATTATTATGCGGTTCACGCGGTCGGTTGAGCGCTGAGTCTGTGGAGTAGAGGGGGAGGGGGTGAATATTTGTTAGAATGAGACATACAATTTCGACATACTGTAGTCCAACACGCATATTCGCTATTCGCTAGCAGTCTGGCGTTCGCTTTCAAGTGTAAGTCCCGTCGTCCCCTCTCCTCACCTCCTCGTCGAAAACGGTCGTAATAGTATTCAAATTATTCCTAACACTCGAAAACTCAAAACTGCTCCTAATCCCCGGTATCAAATCCGCCTGGCTGTTCGCCGCGAGATCGGCCTTGAGGCCGCGGACGGAGTCGAGGTAGGATTTAACTTCTTTTAGGGATTTTTGGACGGAGTCGGATTTGAGGATTTCCGAGTCGATTATTGCGTCAGAGGGGGAAGGGTAGATCGAGGCGCCGAATCTGGGAAGTTTGGGGGGGGGGTTAGGCGATGTTTTGATTGATTGAGCGCGTGTGAGCGATAAATGGAGTTCCAATTGCTCTAGTTTCGACGAGCTTAAAGCGGCCTCAATTATGCTCGATATTGTCTCCGTCGATTCACCAACTTACTTGGCAAATGCCGGGTTAGGATTGATAAGCATAGCGGCTCCAGCAAACGCAACTCCTTTCTTTACGAAAGATGCGCGGGTGATGGAAGCGTGAAGCGCTGAGGGGTGGAGGAGAGGGTAAAAACGAGTGTGAGATGGCGACGATGGAGTCAGACGTAAAGAGACTCTGATATATATCTTACCGGTAGACGAGGCGGGGGCAGAGGGGGACAGGGTGAAGGCGGAGGTGGAGGCGAGGAGGGAGAAGAGGGCTAGAAGCTTCATAGTTAGCGGACTTTAGAGATTTGACAGAAAATGGGTTGTGCGCCGTTTTCCAGCACAATGTCGCAAATTGAGTCGGGACATTGGACAACCTTTGACCTACATCACATTAAGCTCATCGGCGCTGATAATCCTAGAACAGCATCTACTTACCTTAGCTCCACTGTCCCTACAATTTTAAACGTTAAAAATTAACTTTTTAACTCCCTTTCGCCCTGCCCACCTTCCTTCCCATAACCTTAAAAACCATTACCCAAAGCAATATGCAACTAACCCCCTCAAATGGTTCCGCCCTAAAACCCTCCTTCACCCCCCCCACCCCCAAAAACTCCCGCCCTGGTTTAGCCCTCCCCCTTCCAATTTCCTCCCCTTCCAACCCCTCCACTGTGAACTTCTTCTCTCACGCGTCTCAAATTGATCGATTAAATGCCGTGGGATCTGATTCTAATGCTGTCGAAGTTACGCCAAAGATTATGGTGAGAAACGAGCGCTATACAAGTAGATTTTAACATCTTCATCTAACGTCGAATCGCGTTTAAATAACGTTCGACGCCACCTCCAACCTTAACAGAATAAATTCGCTCGCTTCCTAATGTCCGTCGACATCCTCCTCTTCATCTTTGCCGGCCTATGCTGCCACTTCCAAAACGCCACTCAAGGCGCATCCCAATTCTCTCTCCTCTGCCTCTACATCTGCCTATTAACTTGGGTAACTACTTTATCGTCTGAATGTTCAAGAGTGCCTTTAATGGTGACCTCTTCACTTGTTTTAGGTGTAATAATGCTTGGACCTTATCCAAGTACGTGGGGTTGGAGGACTTTCGTTGCTGATAATATGGTTGGTTTTATTATCCCTCAAATTATCGTAAACTGTATTTTCACGACTTTACTTTATAAAATGCTTTCATTAGTTAAAAAATGCCTTCAACTTAAATACAAGAGTCATAATATGATTGCTGTATCTGTCGAAATGCTGATACATTTTGCTTCAGTTATGCCTATTGTATACTATTTCGCTGTATATCAAGCTGCAGGGTATGCAGAAGTATTATATCATAATGATAGATATGCTGCTTACACGCCTTTTTGTAGTTATGAACCTGATATGCCGAGTGGAGTGGGGAATACACTTTATAAATGTCCTGGAGCGCAGGCTGCTAGTGATAAAGAATGTTTGGATGGGAATTTTATTTTGGGACATATGAAATTTGGTTTAGTCGAGCTCGAAACTTTTCGTAGTCCTAACGAACCTTATGGGTGGGAGGAGGCGAAAGAGTATGCACGGAATATATCAGATGTACCGGTGTTGACGAACAGGACGAATTATTTAATGTACCATGATTATATGAGGTTTAGAGCGGAAGAACAGCACACCGACGGATACAGGGAGGCTACGATCGCTCTGCTTCAGGGAACGGCGTTCATAATTTCTCTGTTGGTGGGGGAGATATTCTTGAGGATTACAGATACGAAGTTGTCGGATTTGCTGGAGTTTAACGTGAGCGTTTTAGAGGCGACGGCTGTATTTTGTACGGTGTTGCAGGGAGCGTTGGCGGTGGGCATAGGTAGTCTGAAGGGGGATGCGTTTGCGAGTGGGGTGTGGGTTATTGGTATGGTTTTTGGTCTTTGCGTTATGTTTCAGTTCGTTTGTTTGTACCTTCTTTGCGGGAGAATTTTGAAGCAGGCGAAGCAGGGGGGCGAGTACAAGAGCGGAGGTGGAAAGATCGCGCCGGAGGGACCTGCTAAAGTGACCATCGAAACGCTGGAGGAGAAGGTGGAACGACTGGTGCAGCAGAAGGTGAACGAGGCGATAAAGAAACTCAAACAACAACAATTTTAAGCAATTTTATCATCAAACATCATCATCATCTCATCATCATCGTCATTTATTTAATGTTTATTGAATCGAACATGATTCCTGCCATTCTTCCCCTCCCAAATCTCTGCCACCCCAATCCCCACCACCGCCCTCCTTAAAGCTCTCCAACATGGCAGAAAAGCTCTCGTTGAAACCCCTCACCAAACTCGGCAAATTGCCACTAGCATTATCATCGAATATATTGCAAATCTTCGACACTTCCGAGTCATTCCAGACTATTAAATTTTCTTTACCACCCTCCCCGTCAAAATATGTTAACCACATACCTAGCATTGATCCAAACCCAACGCCTCCAACCAACCTCACGTACTCTTCTAACCCTAACTCACCACCAACCAAACCTCCCAAGTGGTGAAACGCCAAGTTCATATTTGCTCCGCTCAACTGGAGCCACTTCAAAAACCCGTACGCAATATGAGGCCGCGGAGCTATAAACCATTCGTCGAGTTCTTCTCCTCGTACCACCCCCAACCTCCTCTCCAACATCGTCTCGAATTCTCCACGAAACGCAGAATTAAACAGCGTTTCCGCGTCCAGATCCAACTCCAACCCCAACCCAAGCGTCTCCCTTAACCTCTCCAAATTCCACACCATCGCCTCCCCCGCCCTTCCATACGAATATACCCCCTCCTCATCCAACAAATTAACGCTCCAATCCAACTTGAACGTCTTCAAAAACGACGCCACCGACACATCAACCGTCACCCCGTTCAATAAAACGTTGTCAGTATTCAAAGAACCATGAACAAACCCATAAACCTGCCATTTCGCACTTGTCCCCCCCACTGCCTTCACCGTCGCCCGATAAAAACACTCCCTCTCACATTCGCATTTTTCGTGAACCATCTTACAAACAGACTCAAACGTTTCCTTCGAAGTAACAGAACCCAACCTATGCAACCCCCCCTCATTTACCCTCGTCAAAACCCCACCTTTCAAGATAACGTTTCTTTCACCTTCATAAAGATAATCACGGATTAAGGAGTCAGAGGTGCATGGTAGAAGATGTAAATATTTAACATCAACAATATCGATTCCTATTTCATTTAAGTAGGAAGATAAAATGAATTCACGGCAGGAATGGGAGAAGCTTGAACGACCGTCTGTTCCTGGTCTTGAGAATTTTGTAATTCCTGTTCCTTTTGTGTTGTAGGAGGTAGAGTTTATTACGAAATTATGAGTTCGACCGTCACCGAGTAAAGTCAAATTAGGATCTTGGAATTGATGGCCTGAGTAGTTGTGTACTGTCGTAGGTAGAGCTTCATCCGTTCCGAGTATAGTATTGATAATGTCTGAGTGTGGTTGGGTACCGTCTAAGGAGAAGGTGAATATTTTTGATTCCCCTGAGGCTGAACAACTAAGGCCTTTACGGCGAGGTGATATTGACGGTGAATAAAGTGGGAGTAAAGTTGACGTCATTATTGGTATTTGTTCTATAGGGTAACACTTTCCACTACCTACAGGTCCATCATCGCAATGATGGTCCGTTGGGCACGGTTTACAAACATTCGAGCAGGATAAACCATAGCGACCATCAAGACATTTCACATAGGGCAATTCAGCAGGGAAACTATCTTCCTGCGGGTCGTTTTGGAAGCCCAAAAATGTACAGTGAGCAGTGAGGATGGAAATGGCTATTAACAGAAGGCTCGTCTTCATTTTTAGTTATGTTAAAGCCTCGATTTTAGTTCCGAAATCCTGAAATCCAAGAAGAATATCTTGCTAAAGCTGAAAGTGAGTGAGGTGTGGTTCAAAGAGCCGCGATCGGACTGGGGCTGACTTAAGATGCTTTGGATAAAGGTCCCATCATTGCCTGAACACGTACTAACACACACCGTTACCATAGAACACTCTAAATCAGTCAAATCCAACCAAAGCCCAGATGAAACACTCGAACCAAAAGAAGGTTGTTGTAGGGTGCACCGTCATCCTGACGGCCACACAGAAGAAGTGCAGCGTCGTGAAGCGCCAGAGGATGCGTGTGAGGGTAGCGCACCAGGATGAGAAGTAGTTATGGCTCGAAATCAAAGACGTAGAGCTAGGAGATGGGAGGTTAAGGTTATGAAGTTAATGCCGACCACGAAGGAGGACATGACGGAGCTTACGGGCATGAACAACTTGAAGAATAAGATCAACGGGATCGCGGCGGAGGTGTTGCCGGAGAGCGTTATGGACTAGGAGAAGTTTGCGAGCTTTAAGGATGCGAGTGAGTAGGAGAGCGACGCGAAGGAATAGGACGAGTTGTACGAGGAGGTGGGGAAGGTGTTGCCGGTGTTTGCGGAGACGATGCGGATAAGTATCCGGAGGTTGAGGGGGAGAGGATCGTGGACGACGGGTTCGAGTTTAAGGCGTTGACTTGTGCTCCGTTGAAGGGTCGAGCGAGGGCGGAGGAGAAGATCAAGGACGATTACGAAGGGAACTTCAAGTGCATGCTCGACTTGGTGAGGTGCTCGGTTATTGTGGAGACCGAGGAGCAGTTAGGGGGGGTGTTAGGGAAGATGCTGGGGCTCGGAATAGTGGTGCGGTTGAAGAATCGCTTCGCGAATCCGTTGCCAACGGGGATCGGGGACTGCTTGATGAACGTGAAGGTGGGGGGACACATCTGCGAGGTGTAGCTTCACCTGAGCTACATCATCAAGGAGAAGGGCGCGATGCATTAGTTCTACAACTTCTTTCGCGACAAGTTCTCGGGGGCGAGCGCTTCCTACACCGAGATTATGAAGAAGGTGGAGGCGCTTGGTTTGGAGGGCGGGGAGGAGAACATGGATTACGGCGTGAGTAAGCTTTTGAAGGAGGGGGATTTGGGGAAGTTGAAAGGGTTGGCGGATATCGTGGGGAGGAAGGATGGGCTCGGAGATGTGAAGTTGGATTTTGTGGCGAGGAGTAGAGTGGTGGATGTTTTGGAGAGGGGCATCACTTGGTAAAGAACAACAAACGAGAAAGGATCGCGCCATGAATCTAGCTGTGTGCTATACTAGACTTGGAGGGGAGAAGCAGAAGCTGAAGGAGCACCTAGACGAATGACCGCACATCTTGAAGGGCACCCCAGCATTTAAGAATTATCTTTGAAACATAATTTAAAGCATTTTATTATTTATAATTATCATTGTAGCCGAGCTTGCGAGGTTGTTGTTGAGTGTTTTCTTGATGATACACGGGGTTGAATGATTATTATTTAACGGCGAGCTTGTGAGTCATTATTGAGAGTTTTCTTGAAGGGTTTTTGTTCGTAATATTTATAATTTTAATTGTAGCCGAGCGCGTGAGGATGATAGAAATAAATGAAGACGATATGTGTTTGATGTACATTTCTTACTTTTGATTATGAATGAATGATGATGATTATTGAAAACAGGTTAACGTTACAACAGGTTGGGGCTACTACAACTACAACTACTACTTCTGTCTGCTGCATCTACCGGTTACTCGGTAGCGTCGCAGATGCCGTTGGATCCGACGGCGAACTGGGCGTCGGCCTCGGGGAGGGTGGGGCTGTCGAAGATGGTGCAGATACGGTTCTCTCCGCGGCCCTTGCGGAGGCGGAGGCGGGTGGTGGCGGCGTGGGCGATGATGTTGCCGCCGATGGGTTTAGTGCTGTCCTTGGCGAAGCTCATGCCTCCGGGGTCGGCGGTGACTTGGTTCGTCATGAAGACTGCGACGCCGAACTGTGGCAAGCGATTTTTGTAAGAGCGAGGAGGATGACGGACAGGGAGTTTATTTTGGGGTTTTGTTTTGTGCTCTCAGTCGCATTATTGTTGCCACTTTAGGTCAGTCTGGAGTCTCTGCATGGCACTCCTCTTACGGTTGCCCGATGGAAGTCGCCGTATTCAGACATCGTCAATGAGTTCGAATATATCATCATCGAGCACGTCCTATCTCAAATCGCTCAACCCATCCCTTTTCCTCACCTCCTCAGCTAGACGAGTCAACTGGCGGAGGAACTGCCCCAGCATCATTTGCCTCTCGGAGAGCTCTCCGCGGCCGGAGTAGTCCGTGCGGAAGAGCGCCGTGGCGGAGTCTACGACGATGAGGGCGTAGCGGTCCTGGGCCATGATGGCGGCGGCCATCTTGAGGAGCTCCATCTGGTGCTCGGAGTTGTGGGCGCGGGCGTAGGCGACGTTCTCGAGGGCCATTTCGGGGTCCATGCCGAACCTCTCCGCGATTTCCTGGAGGCGCTTCGGGCGGAAGGTGCCTTCGGTGTCGATGTAGATGGCCTGGGGGGGAGAGGGGGGGGTTAGAGAGGAGGAGTGGTGGAGAATTTGTGAATGGTTGTGTTGTGTGTGGTGTGTGCTCTCAGTCGCATTATTGCTGCCGCTTTAGACAAGTCTGGGGTCTCTGCATGACGCTCCTCTTACGTTGCCCGAGGGAGTCGTTTTGATAAGTGGAGTCGCGATCCTTTTGAATATATCATCATCGAGCAAGTGTGTCTCTCTCACAACACCTCATCGAAAGCATTCTTACCTATAATCGTCGACGAAGAGGAGAGCGAAGCGGGTTTTGGGAGGCATTATATATTGTTGTTACGCGAGCGAAGTGGAATAGTGAGAGGGAGGTGTTTGTGCTCTCAGTCGCATTATTGCTGCCGCTTTGGTGGCCTCTGGAGTCTCCTCATGACGCTCCTCGTACTATTTGCAATTGGGGGTCGCCGTAATCAGAATTGTTGAATACGTTGAATATATCATCATCGAGCACATTTCCTCCCCTCCTCCACCCCCCCCCCATTCTCACCTTTCCCTCCGCTCCTCCATCCGTAACCCCCATCTGACACGTAACACAAAGCGTGTGACAAAGCTGCGTCTTCCCCGTCCTAAACTCTCCAAACGCCTCCGTAACACTCCCCGTCTCAATCCCCCCCTCCAAAAGTTTGTCAAGCTCGATGGATCCGGTGGTTAGCTGGACGATGGACTTGCGGTCCTCGAGGGCGTCGGCGGCGGTTTTGAAGTCCATGGGGACGAGGGCTTTGCAGAGGTCCTTTAATTTCATTACTTTGTTCTCGCTGATTCCCTTGACTTCGGAGAGCTTGCGGACGGTGGCTGTGGGGTGGGAAATGTGTGTGTCGGAAGGGGGTTAGAGGGAGGGGCCGGGGGGATATTTCATTTCATATCATCGTCTCACGCGCCACCACAAAAAACCTCACTCACCGTGCGCGATCGACTCGATGGTGTGGTAGCCCGCCTCGTTTAGCTTCTGAATGTCGGCGGAGGCGATGCCCTGGTCGGCGAGGACCTCGAGGTTCTGGTAGGAGACCATGGAGGTCTGAGGCGGGCATCGGAGGCAGTTTTGGGTTAGTGGGGGGGGTGGGGATTTGGAGGGGATTGGAACGACGTGGAGGTGAATGGGTGGGTTTTGGTGGGGGATGTGGGTAGAAGTCGGGGGAGGTGGGGGCGAATAAACACACGGGCCATTTGGAAGCCGCTGAAATATTGGGAATGGAGCAAAGGGCCCATCGAAAACGGCGGGTCGACTGCCCAAGCCTTCCTCGCATCACATGTTTGGTTTCTCACCTCCTCCTCCATCTGGTGGGCCTCTTCAAGCTGCGGGGTTTCAGATCTTTCGACTTCCATATTTTCGTTAACGGTTGAGAGAGGTTATGGAGGTTGAAAATAATTCACAGAGATTTGGGTTAAATTATAAATTCAATTTTCCTGTGAGAAATCTACGACCGTACGAGTAGCAGGGATGGGGTCTAGGCACTTCATGCAACGTGTGACCAATAACTATCTCAAAAGCTGTGCACGCGCTGTGGTTGGCTCCCCATGGCCTACTTCATTCGAATTCGGTTTGCGCCTTCGATAGTGCATGGTCCAAATACTGACTCTCCCGTCGCGCTTTCGCTTTTTCCCTCTCTCGCATACCCAGTCCAACCAACAATGTTCGCATCCCGTGCTTTCGCTAGTAGTAGTAGAGTAGCCTTCAGGAACAAGAGTTCCCTCCCTCAAAGGGCGCTCCAGGCTCTACGAGACTCGACCAAGGGGAATGATGCTGCCAATAAGGCCAAGGGTGCGACTAGTGCGCTTGACAAGAAGGTCAAGTTCGCCGCGCCCAAGCCGGTTTTGGACACCAAACTTGGCAACTTGAAGGAGACGCCTGTGGGAGCTAGCAGTATCAAGGTTGAGGAGGTGAGGGGTACGCGCGCCGGTTGCATTACATTTTGGGAGCATTTCTAACACGAAGACGGTCATCGCGCGCAATAACATAATACCATATTCACCATAATACTATAATATATCCGCAGGTCACCCTCCCCGCCCCCGTCTCTCCTCCCGTGGACAAGACCCTCGAGACCCGCAAGTCCGCCATCGAGACCGCCCAGATCATCGCCCAGGAGGACCAGAAATCCCAGCCTGCGTCCGTCGAGACGCCCCTGTTCGAGGCTCCCGCCATGCACGCGAGCTTCGCGGAGTTCGCACCCAGGATTGTTGTTATTGGAGTGGGAGGAGCGGGAGGAAATGCTGTCAACAACATGATCGCGAGGTGAGAAGTGGGGAGGAGAGGAGCGAAGAGGATGTGGGTCGCATAAATCGCACTAAGAACATTCTAAACTAGCGAGGAGCGGCATAATTACAACAAGGAGACTCTTCGAAAACGCTGCTCATATTGAAGACTCCTCGTTCAATTCGTCGCTTTGCTCGCCGCTCCTCGCGTTAAGAACATTATAAACTAACTCGTCGCTTCGCTCCTCGTTCGCTTCTTATTCGCTCCTCGGCCATACCACAGGAGCTTGTCTGGAGTGGAGTTTTTGGCCGTGAACACCGATGCGCAGCATTTGTCCACCACTCTGACGGACAACAGGCTGCAAATTGGCCAGAGCGTCACCGCGGGCCTCGGCTGCGGAGCCAACCCCGACGCCGGAAGGATGGCCGCCGAGGAGAGCAAGGACGAGATCCTGGAGAAGATCAAGGACGCGCACATGGTCTTCATCACCGCTGGAATGGGAGGAGGAACCGGAACCGGAGCGGCCAGTGTCGTCGCCGATTTGTGTTACAAGGAGGGAATTCTCACTGTTGGAGTTGTGACCAAGCCTTTTAGGTGGGTGCAGGAATATAGAGTACGAATATAGAGTATATTATTTTGCGAATTCTAACACCGCCCCCCCCCCTCCAGGTTCGAGGGAACCCACAGAATGAGGCTCGCAAACGAGGGAGTGGAGAGGCTCAAGGACTGCGTCGACACCATGATCGTGATCCCTAACCAGAACCTATTCCAGCTCGTCGACCCCAAGACCAGCCTCATGGACTCGTTCGGACTCGCCGACGACGTCCTCCTTGCCGGCGTCAAGAGGTGAGCGACAGCGAGGAGCGAAGCGACGAGCTGGGAATGTGGTAATTCCGCGAGTTACTTACTATGAGGAGCGAAGCGACGAGTAAAGTAGAGAACGCGTTATCTATGAACGAGGACTCATGATCTATGAACTTGTTGCTTCGCTCCTCATAAAGTAGAGAACGCGTTGTCTAGAACTCGTCGCTTCGCTCCTCGCTGGGAATGTGGTAATTCCGTTCGTTATTCGGCTACACTAATAGCGTCAATGTCTGGAGCTACGCAATTCTAACACATCAACGCCTATTTCCACACGACTCGCTACGCTCGTCGCAGCATCACGGACCTAATGACCAACCCCGGACTCATCAACCTCGACTTCGCCGACGTGCAGAGCGTCATGAGCGGCATGGGCAACGCCATGCTCGGAACCGGCCAGAGCAGCGGAGAGGACAGGGCCATCGCGGCTGCTGAGCAGGTGAGCGAGGACGAAGCCCAGCGATGAGCGAAGCGACGAGCTGCTGCAGCTGATCTCCGCCCATTCTAACACGTTAACACCGTTTTTATCCCCACCAGGCGCTCTGCAACCCCCTGCTCGGAGACATGGGAGTCAAGAGCGCCAAGGGCATGCTCGTCAACATCACCGGAGGAAAGGACATGACTCTGTTCGAGGTCGACGCGGCCGCCCAGAAGCTGATAGAAGAGGTCGAGGACGAGAACGCGAACATCATCTTCGGATCGGCGTACGACCACAGCCTCGAGGGCTCAATCAGAGTGAGCGTGGTGGCAACCGGAATCGAGGAGACCAACCTAAAGTAATTTAGTGGGGCGAGCATTTTGAGCTTTTTTCGCGGCGGGACACAAAAAAAACAAACACAACCATTTAAAACAAGATTTATCATCCAAAAAATTACGCGTTTGATTTTTGCTGCTGCTGGTTGTTGTTGTTCATATTTTATCATCTTTCCCTTTTAAATTCTCCCTGCGCCCTGCGCCCGAACGATGTCAGAAACTCCAAAATGTATCACTTAAACGTATCGGTTGAGGATCATCTCGTACTCCTGCGACGAGTTAGTATAATGTGCTTACTATAGCGAGGAGCGAAGCGACGAATTGAACGAGTCATTCGGACAAGCTCGTTCGGACTCGCTCCTCGTTTTATTTATAACGCTTCGTAATCTCGTCACTCCGCTCCGCGCTAGTATAATGTGCTTACTATAGCGAGGAGCGAGAGAGATATATCATCTCGTCGCTTCGCTCCACGCTGCGGGCTTCGTCCTCGCAGTTCCTCACCTCCTGCTTGCCGCTCTTCTGCTCAGGCTCGCCCTCTTTAAAGGCGAACGCCTCAGCGGACTCCAGGGTGGCGGTACCCTCCTCGACGGTCTTGCCAAAGCCTGAGTCGAAAGTGGCGTAGCGCTCTTTCACCATGCCGTCCATGACGTTCTCGGAGATTATCTTGGCGGCATTGCGAAGGCCACGAGCGAAGTTGTCGATTCCCCCGACGTGGCCGATGAACAGATCTCTGGTGGGGGGAGGGGGGGGGGTTAGGAGGAGCGAACTCCGAACACTAACTCGGAACACTATATTAACTCGGAACACCAGCTCACCTGTCCTCAGTACTCTCCCTCCTGACCTTACAGTCGAAGTTCAATCCTCCCGCGTTCAGGCCTCCCTGCTCGATAACGATCTTCATAACCAACGTCGTCTTCTTAATATCCGTACAGAACATATCCGTATCCCACCCAAGAAGAGGATCCCCCGAGTTACAGTCAATACTCCCAAGGAATCCTAGCTTAGACGCGACGAGAATATCGTGCTCGTAGTCGTGCCCCGCGAGGGTGGTGTGGTTGGGTTCAATATTGACCTTGAAATCGTCTTGGAGGCCGTAGGTGCAGAGGAAACCGATGACGGTTTGAGCGTCGTAGTCGTACTGGTGTTTGGTGGGCTCACGGGGCTTGGGCTCGATGAGGAGTTGAGCGGTGCTTCCGATCTAGGAGGGGGGGAGGAGGGGGGGGGGGGGAGGCGAAGCGATCGAGAAAGTTAGAATAACTAAGAAGAGGAGAAGTGAGAGCGAGAGTACGAGAGAACGAAAGAACATCGCCGTCGCCTCTCACCTTATTACGGTAGTCCCTGCACATCTTGAAGAACGCTCCCATATGATCCATCTCCCTCTTAACATCAGTATTAAGAACGCTCTGATACCCCTCCCTCCCTCCCCAGTACACGACGTTCTCACCTCCGAGCTTATGATTGATCTCGATGACTTTCTTGGCTTGAGCGCAGGCGTAAGCGAAGGTGGTTGCGTCGGGGTTGGTAGAGCCTCCGTTCATGTAACGAGGGTGAGAGAAGAGATTCTGAGTAGCCCATAGAAGCTTCACTCCTGTCTCCTTCTGCTTCGCGAGGAGGTAGTCCACGATCTCGTCGAGCATCTTGTTGGACTCCTCGAGGGTGGAGCCCTCAGGGGAGACGTCGCGATCGTGGAAGGTGTAGTAGGGGATGTCAAGCTTGATGAGCATCTCGAACATGGCGTCGATGCGGCGTTTGGCGTTTTCCATGCTGTTCGACTCGTCGTCGAAGTGCCTGGGGGGTAGGGGTTGGGGGTTAGGGGGGGTTGGGGGGAGGAGGATAGGGTTACAGCGATGGGGTGCGACGGGCTTACCTTTTCATCGTCGGCAAACCGAAGGGATCAGCTCCCTTGCCGCGGAACGTGTGCCAGTTGCACAGACTGAAGCGGCACCACTAGGGAGGGGAATGGGGAGGTTGGGGGACGGAGTTAGAAATAATGCGGTTTAAAGGCTTTTTGGGGTGGTGATCCATGTGACAGGCGACTTGGCGTCGTAGGAGATGATCTGAAACGCACCTCCTCCATGGTCTTGCCCATAATGACCTCGGATTTGTTGTAGAAGCGGTAGGAAAGGGGATCCGTAGAGGACTCGCCCTTGTACTCGATCTTGTCGATACCGGGGAAGAGAGCCATAGTAATTTTGTTTGGATCCTTTGTTCGCGAGACTGGAAACCATTCATTTAGCTGGAATTCAAGCTGATGGCAAGCTCTTTTAGTGGCAATGTGAGGAGCAAGAGAGGAAGCGTCGTGCTGATTGGAGGTGCGTAGCCACGAGGAGCGAAGCGACGAGCTTGGAAAGCTGTATTCGAGTTCGTAATTCGGATACACTAATAGCTTCAGTGTTAGCGTGGGTGCCCCTTTTATTGCTACGATATTCTAACCCTTTAATAAAAATCTTCTTGCGACACAGGAGACGGCACTGCGATAAGTTACAGAAGAGCCTTCGGGGCGCCGCACGAGAACGGAGGGTTAGGGTTGTTCAACTACTACTCAGTCGTGCTTAGGGAGGACCACGGTTGGTATTCTGAACCAGGAGGGGTTTTGTTAACCAGGGATGAGTTCAAGAACGTGCTGAAAGATGTGAGCAAGTTGCCTATTAGGGGAGACGAGTTCGTATATGTTGAAGTGGGCAGTGAGATCGTGACGTTAAACGATGTTACTTTGCGGGCGAAGTAAAAGAGGGTACAGAGAAGAGCAGAAAAAATGTTGTATTGTTAGATAGCGTA